>CATIWQ010053082.1:0-30670 GCA_949673415.1 Euphorbia schlechtendalii | reverse complement strand
ATAAAAATAGTTCATTTTTATTTACACGTATGTTGGTCAATTTTATTAGTGAAAATGATCGCATGGCAAAAGGTGAGGTCTGTTATCCGGGAATATATTTTATTCCCTTCGTGGGGTATTCTAACATAAAAAATTAAAAAGAAATAAAAGATGAAGAGAATAACAACATTATTTACAATAACAAAGAATAAAAATATTTCCTAGGCCAAAAAAAAATTAAAAAGAAATGAAGCAGGTGAAAGCACGGAATCCGCAGTTCCAGGAACTTAGAGGCTTACCCTTGCGGTATGAATCCACTTCGGAGTTTCCGTTCGATCCCCGGGAGTGTTCCTCGTTCGTTTTGGTTTAATTATAGTTTAATAGGAAAATAAGTATTTATTTATCCAAAAAGATAATCAGACTCATGTTCTAAATTTGTTTTAGACCCGAGAATATCTGAGGATATTTAGAAGAAAAGTATATGGAAAAAAAGATTTGAAAACAATTAAAATTTTGAGTCCAAACGTCTTTTGGATCTGAAAATCTTTGAAGAAAATATTTATCCAAAAGATAATTAGACTCGGGTTCTAAATTTGTTTTAGACCCGAGAATATCTGAGGATTTTTTAGAAATGTAGGAAGAAGAATGGTTTGAAAATAATCAAGATTTGATATCCAAATGTGTTTTGGATCTAAATTATTAAAGAAAATATTTTTGGTGCTTTTCTTGTTGTCTTTTTATCTGAAAAACTAATTTTTTTTGTCTGAATTTTCAAGCGCCCTTCAATAAAAAAATGTCCTGAATTCATAGGCGAGCCACCCCCCCCCCCCCCCTCGCTGAAGAGTTCAGCGAGGGCCACCCTCGCTGGGTATGGCCCAAAGAATTCCTATTTAGGAATTCTAAATAGGAATTCTTTTGACCACGTTAACAGTAATAAGTTTTTTTTCTTTTAATTAATTAATTATTATATATTATATAATATATATATATATATATATATATATATATATATATTTATTTATATATTTATTTATATATATATACAAGTTTATATATACATATATTTCTAAATAACCTAATTAAATTATTTTGGACCCTTAAAAATATTATAAGATTTTAAATTTTCACTTTAACCCTTTTAAATATTTTCCACGGTCCTAAATATTTATTTAGGGTCTCAAACATTATTTTAACGAGGAGAACTCCCATTGAAAGATCGTTGGATGGTCGAAAATCGTGTGATTCGAGGATAAATATCCCTAAAAGCTGTCATCATTGAACGCGCGAGCTGGTACAAAATTTCATGCTCACAACTGCCCCTCGTTTGATAATTGCTAGTTGTATAACCAATATTATCACACGAAAAAAGCGGAGGGATTAAGAATATATCTGTCCGGTGCAGCTGGCGACTTCTTATTCCCAATTGGTGATGACATAGGCCTTTCTTTCTGGCGTTGTGTCTTCATAGGGTTGTTCGTCTCCTTCTTGAAAATCGCTTAGGTACTTGATGCCCCTTGTGGGCGGGTCGACCATTTCTTTCTGCGGCGTCCCTTTAATGGTTGGCAACCGTTTCATTCTTCAGTTGACAAATGAAACTGTTTCATTCTTCAGCCATTGAGATAACCATTTCCTTCTTCGGTTGTGTTTTGTATTTCCTTAATAGGATGTTGACTTGCTTCCTGTAACAAATCAGAGAAAATATAATGTTAATACATTTTATGATGAATGTTTTAATTATTTGATTGAGTTTATGCGAAGCAAAAATTTTTGCCCATTCAATCAAAAAATTAAAACAAGAGTTTAATAAGAAATTCAGGGGTGTCCCGAAAACCGCTCCGTTGTAGGAGGCTTTTATTGCAATGTTGACTTTAGGCTTGAGTGGGCCATCATCTTGTTTGCAGGTTCCTCATGTGGAGGTGGAGGTTCTTGTTTATCGGGATAGTGTTGCCCTAGCTTGGTATTGTTTTTACCTGTAAATGATGTGATTCTAATGTAATGTATGCATGTTTTTATGTATGATAATGATGTATGTTCGTTTGTTATAGGCGTCGTGGGCTTCATCCATTGAAGAGCCTTCTCTTGTCCTGGTGCATGGTCGCCCCTATGACTTGTCTTGTTAGGGATTCCATGGATGACTCCCTCAAAGCGATGACCATGGGTTCGTTGAATCAGATTCAAATTCATAGCTTGGATCTGGTTTGAGGAAAGTCTAGATGGGTTGTTGATCCCGCGTTGTGTTGGCGATGATCACTTGGAAGCCGTTTGCCTGAAGTGTTGAAGGCATATGATGCCTCGCACCGTTTCAAGGAGGAGATAATGAATTTGATATTTCTATGGTCCTAAGTTTTGTATAGATCACCCTTGCGGGTTTTCAATCTATCGAACCTTGTCTTAATTTTTACCTGGGCCACCCTCTCAGGTTTTCAATCCAGCAGACTCATTTTTCTTTATTTTTTTATTTTTTTCATATTTTTGGATGTTAACTTGCGACATTCTACCATTGGCATGCAAGCAATCAAAATAAACATATGCATAAAGATTCAGTAAAAATGGCAATTCATTGATGAACTTAACAGGGGTATAAATGTTTCAAATGATTTTACTCCTACCATCAATTAGCCCTCTCAGGTTTTCTAACCGATGTGGTTCTCTCGATGTCCTAAGTTTTGCCTGAGCCGCCCTTTTCGGGTTTTAACTCAGCGAACTATTCTTTTTATGGTTTGAAAAGAAGTCCTAATTTTTGCTCAACTAACCGAGTGTTAATTGACAGGCTAATTACAAATTTATTTTTTATTTGTACTGCTTTTTAGAGATTTATTTCTTTCACCTATGCATGATAGCAATTGTGTAAAACTTGGTAGATTTGGTAGATCAGTCGCCATCCATGTCCACGACTTTAGTTGTTGTCTCGTTCAGCGTTTCTGACTTATTAGTTAGTTGGTGCTCATGCTACTTTACTGGCCTGTATTTGACGATAAGTCTTGATCATCGATGTTTCCTTTGATGGTGCGATGATTGCCCCACATATAGTAGCGAGTCATGTGAAGAAGTTGCTGACGTGTTCAACAATCTGACTCCTTTTTATCTTTAGTGTTGTGCCATCTATTTTGACCTTTCTAGGGCTTCAATCATTGCTTGAGTGCCCCACAAATGGTGGTGAGCCGTGTGATGGAGTTGTTGACGTGTTCGACGATCCGACTCCTTCTTTGTGATATTGCACCAGTTGTTTGATTACCCCACAAATGGTGGTGAGCCGTGTGATGGAGTTGTTGACGTGCTCAATGATCTAACTCCATCTTTGTGACATTGCGCCAGTTGTTTGGCCTCAACTTGCTTGGTCGACATTTTTGGCCTTATTTTAGCTTCGATCCTTGATCTTTGCGTGAGTCAGTGGACATTTCGTACTTGAAGATCTTTCCATTGATCTTTCGTCCTTATATGATGAGGCAATTATTATCACGCATTGTCTAAGTACATGTATTTATCTCTCACTTTCTCTCAAGAGTCAAATCATTTAAATCTATTATGGGGAATCCATTTATACCCAAACTAATTTCATGAAATGATGTGTCACATGTGCTAAAAATAATATGTATATGTTTATAAGAATGCGTGATGTCATTGATAGAATATCGAGTAAGTAAACAAAGTTCAATTTATTCAAAGATAATTCAAAAGAAGCCTCGTAGGCAAGGTAACTAAATGCTAATTTATTACATAATCTTCTTCCGATGCTAGTCCCCCCCCCCATATCAATGGATTCGAAGTGCTCTATCCTATCCACCTTCGCAAACACTTCTTTATAGATCGAGAAGATGTTTGACCCAAACTTGTTCCTGTATGATGGCAGTGCACTATCCAGTAGCTTGGTTATCATCTCTGGTAGAGTCAAGCGAGCCCTAAGCCTGACCTGTGTGGCCATCCAACATGCATAGTAGGATTTGAAGCTCTCATCCTGCCTTTACCTTATGGCCTCCAGATGTTGCATTGTGGTTTCCATCTAAGAGTTGAAACCATAATGTCCCAGCATAGCCTGAGCAAGGCTGTTCCAATCAGTGGCTATGTCTAGAGGAAGGTAGCTGTACCATTCATTGACTAGGTGGCCCAAGGTGACAACAAAGAGCTTAGCCATCATTCGATCGCTGACCCTCAATGCTCTCATCACCGTCTGATAATGCGTTAAGTGAGCGTGCGGGCACCAGATCCTACGTACTTCTCAAATTGCGGCATTGCGAAGTTTGGGGGTAAGCTATCTTCTTCTCCCATCATCGGTTGCGTAGGGTATGTGTTCCTTAGGTGACCACAGTGGGTGGCCAAGAATTTTTGCCATAATTCCACTATGCCAGGTTGTTGGAGGATGGTGTTCCCCATGTTTGGGTACGAGCTATATTGCCCCTGGGGATATGCCACGAAATGGGGCAGTTGAGGTACTTGGAACTGTGAGGTGATCGACGTACTCCAGTTAGGAATAGGTTGTTGGGTCATTCCTTGGTAGAAAGGCCCTGATACAAATGCTGGCTGCCCCATTTATCCTGAGAATTATTGGGAAGGATTGGCAAAGTTATATCCTGGTTGCCCGATCGGAGTTTGGTTGAGCTGACTTTCTCCTACCCCGAACTGATAAAAGGTAGTTGGGGGCACCATGTGTGAGGTGGGAGGTCCCCCTGTTGGATTGACGTAGTAAAGGATGACCTCAGGGTTAGACGCTGCATTCTGGGCACTCCCGACGTGTTGGCGAATGAGCGTAGCTAGCTGTTCGCTGTTGGCAAAGGCGTTTAAGGCAGCTGCAATCTCGACGCTCACCGACAACTGCTGAGGACTTTGTCCTGTAAGGACAGGGTGATCTTCCCTTGCACCTTCTCCTTGTGGATTGGCCATAATTGACGTGCGCTAAACTGAATCTAAGTCTGAACCCGAGTCCTCACTAGAGTCAATGTATGGACCCCCTCCAGATTGGCCACAATTGGGGAAACTCGGACCAGGTGGCGAGCAGGCCTCTTCCAAGCCCCCTTGATACACGAGTAGAATATTAGATCGTACATGTGATATGATTCATGATGCAGGGTAATGCATGAGATTTTTAATGTTATGGCTACATTCACAAAGAGGTTAACATGTCATGATGTGAAATAACACGTATGTCAATCTATTTGAAACAAACAGGTTAGTAGTTAGGTAAAAATGAAAACATGTAGAAATGAATAATCCAACAACGAGGGTTGGATTTGAGATTTGTACAATGTCGGTGTGAAATCATAATATGAGTGGTGTAAGTGAGTTGATTAAGCTACCTTTGTGGTAATAGGTCAATGGTTTGAGGTTTTGTATTATGACTAGGTCTCATGGGATGAGGAGGTCAAAATTCTTACGGGTAAGCGGTGTGACATTCCCTAATAAAATGAAAACAACTGCCGTATTTAGCTACCTAATGAATGATTTGGTTATTTTACCCAATTAGGGTGAAATTTCGGATAACTATGTAGTCATCACTGTTTGAGGGTATGTGGTGATATGTGAATTATTACCTCGTGTGGGCGAATGATTTGGGTATGAAGCGTATACCCTTGAAGGTTTGGTAAGGTAAGTAAGTTCACTCCATGTGGGTTTAGGTTAGGACATCAACTGGGATATCCTTTACTGCGGGGATTATGGTTTTGGGGAGGTACTTGCCCCGTTTGGGCTTTTGGTGTGTATAATTGCCCCGGAAGGGCTGTGAGTTGGATGTTGAGTGGACATTTAATGGGTAATGTGGTGGAAAGGTTATTGCCCCTTGCGGGCCAAAGTGCCGGATGTCAAGTGGACATCACACGGTAAAAGGAAGGTATGTTTGCCATGTACAGGCTAGTAGCGGGATGTCAAGTGGACATCTTGCTGAAATGGGGTAAGTGATGTTCCGAAGTGGTTTTATGTTTTCCTAGGGTGACACAATCTATAGTGTCAACTATGCCTAAGTGTATGTGATATTGGTTTGGTATGTACATTTAATATCATGAGTGTGTGCGTTCAAGTGTCTGCACAAAAATTCGTGGTTAGTATGACATTTGTATAATGACAAATTGAAAGTAGAATACACATAGCACATAGCATGCAACGTCCAAACTTCCAACCATAAAACTCCCGCGTATAGGGTTTTTGGCTAGTCTCTATCCTAAGTTTGGTTCATCTTAGTACCATGACGGTACTAAGGAGCGCACCTGTAAGAAAATATAATGCATGATCGCGTGTTTGGGTAACACCCTAGGGAAAATGCCTACAGTTTATTTATATGAAGGTTACAAATGGGTTGTTGATGTAGAAGGTTCTTGTAGCGCTAAAATACACTTCAAGCCTCTCCTCAAATGGGTTGAGGGAGGTACATGTGATATGGTAACAAGTGCTCCACCCGCTCAAGTACTATCTTTTCTCTGGGAGGTAGATTAGTACAAGAGAAAGCTTCGCGGTAATAAGGGTACCTTAGACTTATGGACTAATCCCTTCTACTGCAATGCATTATTATGTATATGTAATAATTAAGAGAAAACGGAATAATGTGATAAATAATTTTCGACACTTATCCAAAATCTAAAACATTTGAAAAAACAAGTTTCAGAAAAAATCCCCAGCGAAGTCGCCACTGTGAGCGGGCGACATGGAGCTGTTGGCTGAGAGAGCACGATTTCATAGGCGCGGTCCACCGAGGCGTTTGAAAAAAGAAGCACCGGGTTGGGGACCAGGTGAAAAAGGTTGGAAGAGAAAAGCGAAAACATTTTAGATCAGTTTGAACCCGAATCCGCCGTCTCTTAGTGTGGAGTTGCCACCTGGATTAGCTCTTTCCAGAAATTAGAGTCCTGTGAGGCTTAACGTCCAGGGGACGGCCCACCAAGACACAGAGATTCGAGTCCAGGATAAGTTGCTTATTTCTTAAGTGATCATATTATATTACATCTACAGAAAACCATATTTTCTTAATTGCGCATATTGGCACTTAGGTCATTTTTCGAGTTTACATGCATGATTCACGTATAGAAAAAGCAGTAAATCCATCCACAAAATAGTAAGTAAATGCGGAAAATAAAATTACAAAGCTTTCAATAATCGGGGGATGCAACCGCCCGCTACCCTATTAATTACATTTCCTTGAAAATATGTGCAATACTCGAAGGAAAAAATAAAAGCCCAAACATACATCTAACCTGCATCCACAAAGGTTAGCACAAGGGATATCACATATGTTCGATTTGATTTTAGCAAGGCCCATGTGGTCTAATTAAAACATCGAAGATTTTAAAGTTGTTAATTTAAATAAAAATAGTTCATTTTTATTTACACGTATGTTGGTCAATTTTATTAGTGAAATTGATCGCATGGCAAACGGTGAGGTCTGTTCTCCGGGAATATATTTTATTCCCTTCGTGAGGGTATTCTAACATAAAAAAATTAAAAAGAAATAAAAGATGAAGAGAATAACAACATTTTTTACAATAATAAAGAATAAAAATAATTCCTATGCTAAAAATAAAAATTAGAAAGAAATAAAGCAGGTGAAAACATGGAAGCAATAGTTCTAGGAACTCAGAGGCTTACCCTTGCGGTATGAATCCACTTTGGCGTATCCGTTCAATCCCTGGGAGTGTTCCTCGTTCATTTTGGTTTAATTGTAGTTTAATTGGAAAATAAGTGTTTATTTATCTAAAAAGATAATCAGACTCGGGTTCTAAATTTATTTTAGACCCGAGAATATCTGAGGATATTTAGAAGAAAAGTAGATGGAAAAAAAGATTTGAAAACAATTAAAATTTGGAGTCCAAACGTCTTTTGGATCCGAAAATCCGAGGATTAGACTCGGGTTCTAAATTTGTTTTAGAACCGAGAATATCCGAGGATTTTTGAGAAATGTAGGAAGAAAAACGGTTTGAAAATAATCAAGATTTGAGATCCAAATGTGTTTTGGATCTAAATTATTAAAGAAAATATTTTTGGTGTTTTTCTCATTGTCGTTTTATTTGAAAATCTAATTTTTTATCTAAATTTTCAAACCCCCTTCAATCCAAAAAAATCCCGAACTTATAGAAATTCAGGATAGAATTAAACAGGGCTGGCCGAAAAGTTCGGCGAGCCCCACCTTGCTAAAGAGTTCAATTTAGGAATTCTTTGGGCCACGTTAACATATTATATATTATATAATATAATATAATATAAAATAATATATATATATATACACACACATATATATACATATATATACACACACACATATATACATATATATACACACACACATATATACATATATATACAGATATATATACATATATATACATATATATATACATATATATATGTATATATATATATATAGTTATATATGTATATATATAAGAAGCGGTCGGAACAAGTTATCATGTGTGGCGGCAAATATACACTTTTTTATATATGCTGATCTGTTTTTAAGTACCCGAAAAATTTATTGATGAGCATTTCAACGGTTAGGCCTTGCCTAGCTTTGTTTTTTCGTTCTTTAGTTACCTTAGAAAATTTATTGAGGACGTTTGCTACATGTTTATTGAGTAGTGTTACTACATGTAAAAAATGCCTCACATATGTTTTCCATGACCAAACTTAGAATATTAACTTATACAATGATTCAAATTTTACTATAAAATTTTTTTGAAAAAATAAATTATGCAGCCTCATCACTTTCTCAGACACAGTAAAAAATGTTGACACCAATTATAAAAATAAGCATATATAAGAACATTTAAACAAAATAACAGCAAAGAACAAACCTGGGAAAAAAAATTTAATCATTTCCAAATAAAACATCCATTAAATGGTGTGTGACAGTTTTTTTTACCCTTTTTATGAGATTATAAAATATTCTAAAACTAGTAACCAATTTAATTGAGCAGTGTAGCATATGATAGCACCATTCATTTTTTGGATGTCAAACATAGAATTTGCATATAAATTTCCCTCAAATTCTTCCATTCAGAGCACACAATTTTCCATTGTTGACCATGGAGAGAAAGGGTAAGGGTAGGCAAAAACTAGAGATGGTGAAAATTCCTAAAGAGAGCAACCTGCAGGTCACCTTCTCGAAAAGGCGATCCGGACTTTTTAAGAAGGCCAGTGAACTCTCCACCCTCTGCGGGGCAGAGATTGCAATCATCGTCTTTTCTCCTGGAAAGAAGGTGTTCTCTTATGGGCATCCAAGTGTTGAAACTGTGGTTGACCGCTACATAGGTCGTGACCCGCCTCAACCTTCCCCTATGACACTGCTCATCAACGCTCACAGAAAGGCCACCATTCGCGAGCTTAATATGCAGTTGACTCAGGTTAATGATGTTATTTCATATTTTTCTTCTCATTTATAGATCGGATTATAATGAGGTTCGAACTCCAAACGCGATCCTTGATAAAAAAAACCTAACCCTAATATACAAGATTGTTCTCATAACAAAACTGCTAACCAATCGATTATAATGCCCTCTAAACATTCATTTTAGATAAAAAGGCCTCTATGTTTTTGCTATATGTATGGTTCTATATAAGATCTAATCAGTCGAGAATTAAATCGAGATTAATTGGAATATATATTAACTTGAGATAGTTTCAGGTGATGGAGCAGCTGGAAATCGACAGGAAACGAGGCATAGAACAGAGCCAAATTCAAAAAGCAAACATGGAACGGTTTTGGTGGCATAGGCCAGTCGATGAACTCAATCAATCTCAGGTACAACAGTTGAAGGAAGCTTTGTTGCAACTCAAGATAACTGTATCAAAGCAGAGAGATATGATTATGATTCAGAATTCACATCCTCGACAACAGTTTTTCGAATCGAATTCGTACCAAGCAGTTCTCCCTTTCAATCTTAACAACAATGAGGTTTATAATCCGGATCTGGGTCCAGCTGCTTTTGCTCCTAATCAAGGATCCAATACTTTTGGATTTGGACCAGGATTTTTATGATTAATTAAACGTAAATTGTTGTTGTTGTTGTTTTTGGTTTGAGATTTAATTATTTAACCACACACACAGTTAAATTATATGTTGTACTTTTTTATAATTAAGTAATCTTGTATGTTTTGCAATATGGATACGAACTTGTTCATATCCTAAGTTTCTTTAATATATATGAGTAATTTACTGCTCTTGTTAATTAATCTTATGAATTTTTTTACGTTTTCTCTATGTTCAATTAATACATTTATGTGGGTTAGATTTCCTTAAAGGACTAATAAAATTTCAATCTACTCAAAATGTTTAATCGTCTTTCGATTTCTAGTCCGTTTAATTATGCAAATAAATAATGGTATGATATCATTGTATGAGTTCTTTCTAGTCGATGTATCAGTTTTTCATTCGTACATAAAAATACTTATTGATTGAAAATGAAAAAATAAAAATTGAAAGAAAGGAAACCAAATTATATAAGATTTATGCATTATTGGATTAAAAAATGAAAAATCTAAAGACAGTATTTTGGGACTAATGCATGGCTTAATAAGATTACTTATTTACCGACACTAAGAAATTCATCATTCATCTTTGATACGCAGAAAATTTATTAACACCCAACTTTAAGAGATACATAAAATGAACCAATTCATGAGTAGATGCATCTGAATGGAAGCTCAAATAACAATCCAGAACAGAGAATTACTGGAAGAGGTCTCGAATACAAAATTAATAATTTTATTCTCATACTTTTGTTTTTTCTTCATAAAGTAATTCATAATTTCTTTGATATAAAATTTTGACACTTACAGAATACTATACCCATATGTTTATGCATGTATAAGGTTGTTGATGTACGTATTTGTAGATACTACAAATAGGCACTATTATGTAGAGATCTTGGAAAAAAAATCTAGATTCATTTATACAACACTTTCATCTCCTCTTTAGGTTTTCAAACCTCTAATCCGTGCAGATCTAGTCACTAGAGAATATTAGATGGATGATTCACGATTGTCACAGAGACATAGGTAATTTCTCTTCAAACTCTTCATACTTAGAAGATTAACTAATATTTAAATATCTCTCATTTTAAACTTAAAAATTGTTTTCTTGTCCACTATTTCCATTAATATGTATTTTTTCATATTGATTTTTCACACTAGAAGTTATTTTTCTTTGAAAGTTATTTCTTTTTCTTAAGAAAAATATAGGGAAATACCAGTGAATACTATATTTGTATAAAATATATTTCCTTTTACAATAATGAAATAATATTTTCATTTATTAAGTTTTGATTTTTACTTTAATTGACTTTTCATATTCCTCATTAAAAACGTCTCTTCTTCTTCTTCTTCTTTTCATTGTCTATATTCTTTTTCGACTTTGCTCTCAATCTCTCTTCTTCTTCTTATTCATGCTCTCTCACTCTCTCTCCCTCTTCGAATCACGATTTGTGGCATTTTCATCTGATTCCATTTCATCAATTCGATCACGATTTTTCATCAAATTTTGATTTCATCGAGTTTGTTCTTATTGCGTGAGTTTTGATTTGTTATTTTCTGTTTTTTTCATCTTGTTTCTTTTTTTCTGGATTTTGGATCGTTATTTGAGTTCTCCGATTTGGATCGCGATTGAGTTTTCTAATTTGGATCATGCTTTGAGTTTCTGATTTGGATTGCGATTGAGTTTCTTGTTTTGGATCGCAATTGGGTTTGTTTTTCGTTTTTCAGTTGTGTTTATATCTCTTTCTTCTGTATTTTTTGTTTGCTATGGTTTTTTAACTTTTCAATGAAGGCAATTTATTATTTTGGTACATTTTATGAAGTTTGAACTTATGACAAGTTTCTCAAATATGATGCTTTTGTGGTTCGATTGTTAATAAATCTGTAAGTTTTTTTGAACGAATGATATTGCTGATTTTTCAAATCGTTGGATATGAAATATAATAAGATCCATTTCAGATTTCAAATTCAATTCCAATCGCAGATTAAGTCATATACCTGTTTAATGAGTATTATATCTGGTATATGAGTATTATATCTGGTATGATAATCACTATAACAATTCAAAGAATATTCAAATCATTGGAGATGAAGAAAGTATTAAGATTCAAATTCAGATTTCACATTTGAATATTATATGGTCATTATACCAGGTATAATGGTAATTATACCTGGTATAATAGTCATTATAACGAATAATATTAAAGAATATTCGATCAATTGGATTTAAAGAAGGTATCAATATCAAGTTTCATATTTCACATTTGAATCCAGTTTTCAGATCATATCATTATACCCTGTTTAATACAAACTAATATTATAAAAAATAATTGAAGATAAAAAAGTAATAAGATCAAGTTTCAAATATCGAATTTGAATAATATTATAGCCATTATACCAAGTATAATGACTATTATACCCGGTACAATAGTCAACATAACAAAGAATATCAGAGAAATATTCAAATCATTGAAGATAATAAAAATTTTAAGATCTAGTTTGAAATTTCATATTCGAACAATGTGATAAACATTGTACCTAATATAATGACTATTATACAAATTATAATATCTGTTATGTCTGGTATAATAATTGTTATACCTAGTATAATAATTGTTGTATCTGATATAATAACTATTATACTCAAAATTGGTGGTTATTCTTATGTTCACGTATTTTAAAAAATCAAAACTTAAATATACGTTTTTTGAAAAATCAAAACTTAAAATGTGATATTCGTGAAATTACATCATGATATACCCTAAAATTATTTTAACTTTTTTTAGTATTCCTATAAAAAAAACCCCAAAAATATATATGTTGGATTTTGAGAAATATTGACTAATGGGCTTAAAAGATTAGGCTTTTGGGCTTTGGTATTACCTAATGGGTTACTGTTATACCCTTATGAATATCATATTATATCGAGAATATTACTTATGATATTTTTTATTTCCATCAATTTGTTCATAGAGAAAATCAGATTCATTATCCTTCTGGACCGTTTTGGCTAACATTTTTATGTTCATTGTTGCAAACATTGTTTGATACATCTAAAATCGATTGTTTAATATTCGTATAAGCTACGATGTCAAAATTCAAACAATAACTATAATAACTGATAGTATTTGACGTTTTGCAATGTTTGTATATGTTTCATTTTGTTGTTTCCTTTTTCTCATTTCGTGCAACATAATTTCTTATTTATTTTAGTGGTACATATAAATTATTCAGTTTTAAAAATTTTAACAATGAAAAAGTTGAATTCGGCTGAACCATGTGAATATCGTATGGTTAAATACATGTATAGCTCCTTTAACTTACTATAATTGTTCTATTATCCCGCTTAACTTTTGAAAAATTCTTTCGGCCCCTTAATCTTGGTAATGGGGAAATTATATCAAGGACCAGGTCTTAAGGACATTTTGCATATATAAATGACATGTGTCCCATACAGCTACTTTATGATATTAATTTCTATTACTTTAATGATTTATGGAACACATATTATTCATGCATGCAAAAGATCCTCAATGCATTCGGTCCCTATTATAATTTCCCCTTGGTAATGATGTGCCTTTAGAGTCCTTTGTGCTCACATGGCAGCTGATGTGTCAAGAATCAAAATGAAAGCATGTCTAGAAAAAACAAAAATTGGAAATTTAATCCCCTCAATGCCTTAACCCATCGCTTCTGTTGAGTGGTGTCTCCAACTTGTGGGACCCACTATATATATAATTAAAAAAAAAGAAGTTAACAAGGGGTGTAATTATAGGTGAAATGGGGCGCAATTATAGGTGTAATTGAAGAAGTAATTGAAGGCATTACTTGCCTTCAATTGCCTATAAATAGAGAAGTTTCTGCCTCATTTGAGAAGTAGAGCCAAAGAAAGAAAACACAGATACATCAATATCTATGTAGAGATTTTTAGAAAATGGGTTTCTAAAAATCGGGAAGAGAGAAAATAGTGAGGTTTTAGGAAACACCTGAGTGATACTATTTTGTAATAATCTCTTTTGTACCTGCTATTTTTATTATAGTGGAAGAGAAAATTGGAGTTTGTCCCGTGGTTTTTTTCCCTAACTTCAATTGGGGTTTTCACGTAAAAATTCTTGTGTTCCTTTTTATATTCACTGCTATAGTTTTTCTCGTAGTATTGTTATTAGTCCTTACAGGCAATACTCGAGGAGGACATTGGGACCCCCAATGAGAGAATGACCCATTATGTCAGCCCAATCAGTAATGACGATAAGCTAAGGAAATATCTAGACGAGCTTAAGGGAAGAAGAGATCAAGCATTTCAAAGGATGGCAGCATATAAGTAGAGGATAGCCTCCACTTTTAACAAAAAAAAGTCAAACGGAGGTCATTCTAGGTCAGAGAGCTTGTAGTAAGAAGCACCTAAGCTTCGAGAACCCGAGTAGGGCAAGGTAAATTTGGCATTAATTGGGAAGGAACTTACAAGATCACCAAGAAGCTTGGTTTGAACACCTACAAAAGAGTCCTACCTCAGACTTTGAATGCACTTTGAATGCAGGAAGCTTTAAAGAATTATTATGCGGGGGAGTGATCTTGGCGCATTAACATGAATTTTAGGGTCAGTCCTTTTCATTATTTCTATTAAGCCCCCTTTGGCATAGAGTAATTTGTTTAGGCGTCGGTTTGTTTTTCTTAATTATCTTATACTTAAGCATTTAAGTTTTGATAGTCCATTTTCAGCATTAGCATACACACTCGCTAGTATATCAATGAAAATTTTTCCATGTTATTCATATGCAAGATCAGGCAAGTTCTATAATATAACTTTATAGAGTAAATGGCTAAAAGAAACCGAAGTATATTAAATAAGAATTTCCTAATGCTTTGGTATGATACAAAGCGAGCACCTCATAATTATTTACTCATATTTTATAGTATCATGATCATCTCATCTCCTTTTCATCTCGTTAGCTCGTAAATAATCCTATAAGGCTTTGGACAGAGCCGGCCTTAGTTTAAGGCGAAGTAGACCGTCGCCTAAGGCCTCTTGAAGAATAGATGAACAATAAGGTCCCTATTTATTATTCTTTGAGATTGATATTAAATAGCAGAGTTCCATTTATTTTAATTATTTTATTATCTAGTTTTAGCCTGGAGCCCTACAATTACTAAGGCCGGCTCTGGCTTTCGAGGTAGAGAGGCAAGTTGAACAACAAAAACACTTGTTAGACAAGTTAAATGTATATCTATTTTATACAAATTACTCGTGAAGAAATGCCATAAACATGTCATATAGTTTGGACTGCCTATATGTCAACATGAAATCCTATATTATGTAAGATTGAAAAAGTACAAAAAAAAAAAAGATTATTTTGTATTTTATTGTTTTTGTATGTAATTGAACTATCTTCCTAAGACATTAATTTACCTAATTATAAAAGGTGCGTGCACAAAGAGTGTGCACGGACAACATACACTACAAGAAATTGGGTTATTTGTGACAGTAAAATTTGTCACAAAATAGTAAGAAGTTGTCACATAACAATGTTTGTGACAATAAGTTGTTGTCACATTATTTTCATTTGTTACTACTTTTGATGTAACGAAAAGAAAAAATACTTTTCACAAATAGAGAACCTTGCCACAAAATATCCAACAATTTGAACCAAAACCATGTGACAGTTTATCTAAACATCACGAAAAATAGCTTTTGTGACTATTTTTATTGTCACATATATTAATCGTCTGCAACTTTTTTTCATGTCACTATTTGCATTGTCACATTGTTTTCAATTACTATATGTTTTGTTGTAATGAAAAGGAAAACTACTTGTCACGGATAGAGAACCCTGTCACATAATATGTGATAGTTTGACCTATAACTATGACAACTTTATTTAGTTGTCACCAAAAAATGTGTTTGTGACATTATTTATTGTCACATAACTGTAATTTTGTGACAATATTTTAACTGTAACATATTCTTATTGGTTACAACATTTTTCATGTCACCATTAACTATTTGTTACAATTTTAACTTATTATAATGGTTAAATAATTATAACCTCCTCATGTTTTGATAAAATACACTATTATCTCCTTATATTAAAAGAAATAATTATAACTTCCCTGTATTTTAAGTTTTTCATATTATAACCTCCCTGTATTTTAAGTTTTTCATATTATAACCTCCCTGCATATTTAATTATGTGTATTTTTATCAAAATTTTTAATATAAAATGTATTTATTGATAATTAGTTTTCTTTTGTTTGTATTATGAGATATGTAATAATAAAAAGTACATTTTTTTATAGTTTATAAGACATTTTTGTAACTTTCAATGTATAATTTCATTAGATAAAATAACCATAAATAATTTTTTTGAGCAAATTTAATTTATAACATATTAAAATATGATATATAGGATCACTTTTTGTTCATAAACATATGTTATTTCAAAAAATTTAATACAAAATGAAATAATACCAAACACAAGGAGATTGTAGTATTAGTAAGATAAAACGTAGGGATGTATAAATTATTTTTTAAAACACAGAGAGCAACTAGTGCATTTATGCAAAACACAGGGAGATTATAATTATTTACCCTATTATAATTAATATTATTTTTCGTCACTCTATATATAGTTATTGACAATTTATTCTCACTTTTATATATCAATTTGTTACACTAAATAATATTAAATCATATTGTATATTGAAATTTAGAATAAATGATAGTCGTAATGAATATAAAAAAAAGCGTCGATCCCTCAACTTTCACTAACAATAATATTTACAATAAATATTAATTTTGAGAAAAATAAAATGACAATAAATAAAAGAAGAGAAAAACAAATTTATTAATAAAAATTTAGTGCAACATTCAATAGAACTTTATTTCCATTTTTTCATCCATCCACCATAAAGTTTAGGAGATTGATCTAGATCAAGAACCAAGTAGAGGATATGGCAGTAACAACTTCTTCATATCTATGTCTTTTATCGGCACAATTTCATCATTTCCATAATAACATTCTGAAATAAAAGGACATTGATATCATAAATTTTATCAATGTATCAAAATCTAATCCCAGCCCTTCTAACCATATTTTTCCTGCTGTAATTATTAAACATTCCCCTAATAGTGAGAAAAGAAACTAGCAATGAACTTATCTGTAATTATTAAACATTCCCCTAATAGACTATGCTCTAGTCTCACTTAAGTCTAATAATTTCTGCAACACCAATAAAGTATAACAGTATAATTTCATGGCATTTAACTAAAACCTTTAGATTGTAGCAATCACTATTGGAACTCAAAGTTGTAAAAATTTAAACTTTCACGGAAGCTACAATACTAATCTGACCAAGTGACATTTCTTTAGTGATTTTACATGCCTATAGGATAAATCAAAATGAAAAAAAGATACGTTATTGGAGAATATGTCGAGTTACATAAAGCAAACCTCATATGTCATGTTATATAGATCAATATCATCCTGCTAAACAACCTGCACAAATTGTAGAACAAACCAGAAGGTTTAATTACCTTCTCTATACATAATTTCAATAGAAAAAAGCAGCAAACGAAGGAGCATGATAGCTTTATTTGAGAGCTATAATTGCTTTTATGATCCAAAATTCCTTTCTAAACAAGAGCAAATGTCTAAAGAATAGATAGAATAAATTAACGAAGAAGCCTAATAAGAATCTCAAGGCCGTTTCACATGATTGGGTTAAAATAACACCCTTTAGGATTTAAAACCTATTTAAATCTATTTCACCCATTTATTATGAAATTGAGACTTGTATTTTTGTAAAAAAATAAAAACAAAAGCTGAAAAAAATATATCAGATTAATGAAATAGGCAGGAGCAGTATACTCACATTCTTCTGGCGAGGTATGTAGAAAAAACTCTGGAAAGTAACAACACATATTCCTCAATAAGGATTATTATTGAGCCGTTTAACACACTCATACAAGTCACAGCACATCTCTCTCATTGCCAACTCATATGCTCTGAATACTAATACATATTTTTAATCAATAACCCTAAAATTGAAAGAAATAAACTTACGAACAAAACAATTCTAAAAGGCCAAGAGGAGAGTACGAAGCATCCAAAACACTGAAACAGCAAATTTTAAGATCTAAGGTCTCTCAACATAAAACCAATTACAAAATACACAATCACCAATTCAAGTGGAACCCAAACAAATTAATGGAATAAAAAATAGAAAATTTGATATTTCTCTTTGTTTTCAATTAACACAAAATTAAATCAAGAAATCGATTAAATCGAAGTTATTGTGCAAAAAAGATGAACCTGTTGGAAATGTCGTTCCTGCGAATATTACTGAATCTTTCGCTTCCATAATTTTTTCAGCTCCTTATAGAGGAAGACAAATAGTTAGGTCACGGGAGGCATGGATGATGATTAATAGACATATTTTTTATTTGATAATAACTAAAAGCCACTCCACTGAAAAAAGGGATATTTGTTAAATTTTCTCTGCATCAAAACAAATACAATTTTTCTGAGCCACACTCCTTTTCTTCTCACTCTTTAATTTCTCATTATTGCACACGTTTTACTTGCTCATCTTTTTCCCTTCGATTAAAAAGGAAAAAAAGAATAAAAATCTCATAAGCAAGAATACATGGTAAAGAACTCTGGCAAAGATTTGTACTTTGGGAACTCAATCACTAAATTACTTTTTAAACGAATCACACGTTTGGCCAAAATCGCATCTCAAAATATTCTTTGTATCCTTGTTCTTATCATTTAAAATTTCAGCACATAAATGGGAACATAACAATCTAACAATAAAAATCAAAAAATAAATCTTGTGTACCAAACAAGTTAAACTAAGAAAAAATGATAAACCAAATACATATTTGAAGATTATAATCCTGCAACAAAATCCAAGTGCAGTGGAAAATAGGATAAACTCATACGAGGACACTAAATCCAAGTCTTTCTTGCTAATATCAACAAAATTCAAGGAATCATGAACATGAATATAAAATTCATGTCATTACATGACTATATAATGAAAGTAGAGTAAATCAAAATTCGACATTAAAAAACACACTAGTCGTCATCATCCAGGCCTATTTGACGATCCAAATTTATACCATCATCATTATCACTGTTCAAAGTATCTTCATCTTCAAAAATTTCCTCAGTTGAAACATCATCATTTAACTCATCTGCAATTTCATATTCAAAATTTGTTTTGTGTAATTCTTCAATCATATTATCTTCAGCCATATAAGCTAAGTCCAATGTGAAACCATTCACTATTGTATCACTTTGATATGCTTCTACATCATTATTAGCTAAATCTTCTGTTGAATCTTCCTTATTTAAGGATGATTGATTGAAATAAGCATCTCTGGGAGAATGCTTATTAACAGCCAACCACAAAGGATTATTTGTATCTTTCACATGGTATAATTGTTCAGCTTGAACATCAAGAACAAAGTTATCATTAGTCTTCAAAGAATGACTTGAATTGACATAAATATATCCCTATTTGTCATTTTGTAACCTATACCACTACGATCAACATCCCACCAATGACATTTGAATAAAAAAACTCGTTACCACCAATATATGAGGACTTGTAAATATCAGTCCAAATACCATAATACTCATGTAATTGAGTAGAATTATCCCCTTTGACTACTATTCCACTATTTTGTCATTTCAAATAGCACTCACGTTCATTTATATGAAATATATAGCCATTTACCACATAAGTATCATATCGATGGACTATTTGATGTGGGCGAATAGATCATTTGAGAAGATCTATATATACCAATTTGACTTTGTGTAAATCTGACACTTGATCATTAAATAAGAAAAAATTAAAAAAATCAAATTTCTCTATGTAAATTGACATTATGAAACATCAAATAATGCTAAATTTAAACTTAATTACATGTGAATGAAACCATTGCATAAATTGAGATTTATGCTTTGCTCTATTAACAATTTGCGATTTGTGTTGTCTACTCAAGGAATTCCAAATGTCCATAAATATGATATATTTTATAAAACATTTTTAAAATAAATGATTAAGTTATACTTAATAAAAGGAAGAACTTCATCACAATTTTGGAAACCTCTTTAAAGATTCTTTTGCATGTCCTCTCCTCTTGAAAATTGATAAATTACTCTACTTAACATCAACAAAATCATCATTCCTTGAAATCTGATTGAATTTTGTGTCTATGGTGTTAATGTAGCAAGAGTAAAAGGTCAAACATTCATCCACCATATACCCCTCTACTATCAAGCCTTTTGGGCGAGCATAATTGCGGATATATGACTTCAATGTGCATAAATATCTATAAAAATTACATTATAACGATAAAATTGATATGCCAAAGTAAATTAATTATATATTACTAGATATTATATTTGAAATTTATCTCTCAATTGGATACATCCATCGATACTGAACAAGTCCAGCGGTTTTTGCTTCTATAGCCAAATGTATGGGCAAATGTATCATAATATCAAAAATAGGCAAGAGGAAAAATCTTTACCAACTTGCAAAGTGTGGTTGATATTTTGGTATCCATTTCATCCGATTTAGATGGATTTAAGACTTTATAACATAATTCACTAAAAAAACAGATATTTCAATCAATGGCTCACATATCTCCTTTTTAAACAACCCCATTGCTATATAAGGTAGGATTCATTGTAAAAATATATGGTGGTTATGACACTTCATACCATAGATCTTCCTTTCTTTCATATTCACAAGCCGATTGATATTTGATGCAAACCCATTGGGAACTTTTAGTTCCTTTAGAAAATTTCACAATTTAGTCTTTTACCTAATTATAAAACGTGTATACACAAAGATTGTGTGCACGGACAACGTATCAAAACATATTTTATGTTGTTTTAGTTTATTTTAGTTTAGCAATGTACATATACAGTTGATCCTTGGTTAGTTGGTCTCGTCTAAATCGATATGAGTTTGAACAATGAACCCGATTCAAACCCAAGTCTATTCAGTTTCACCATGATAGCAAAATCACAAGTTGCTAAAGATAAGGTAGTTAGCATGTAAGGTTTAAGTGATCTTTTTTTAATCTGTCTAATACATACCTTGCTTCCCAAATTGGCAAGAAAAGTTGTGTCACCCAAACCTTTACCATTTTATCCCCAAATTGGAAAAAATGTGCAACATAACCCACTCAAGCTAAGTTGTCGGATGATGTTGACCTTTCAAGGAGAATGAATTAACTACTTTGACTAAAAAACAAAAAAAAAAGCATATAAAAACATTATTTGTTAAAAATTAATCTAAAAAATATCTCTTTGCAACTTTCCCTTCTTTTTCAAATTGATTTCTCAAATCACCCACAAAAATTTTTGGATACCTATCATCTCATCAGATTCCTTGTAATTGATAGAATCAACATCCTCAGACTCCGGAATAAGTCGTACCCCATAACTCAGTGTTAAGCTTACCATCAGTTAGACTTAAAGATGAAGAATAATAGTTGAGCTTATTGTTTAAGTTCTTTCTCAGATCTAAAGGTAATTTTGATAGGATTTTTTAAAAGAGAATAATCGATGATGTTTAAAGTTGATGGAAAATGTAATGTGAAACAGATTCGATACTTAACTTTTCCGTGCCTGAAAATTGAAGAACATCGCTACACGTATGCAAAGCTGAGATTGAATCATGGTGCATCGGATGTCAATCGATTTCCACTACTCCTATAGCGTCCAAAGACCGATAATGATCGATTCTTGGTTTTCTTCGTGTAGGAAGAAAATTGGGACAGAGAAAATGATGAAGAGGAAAAATAAAATTTCATCATTTATTTTTCATCCATTTCATTTATTTATAGAGAATGAAAATGCAAAAATGTACTTTTGGTCCATATGAAAAAATCAAATACAAATAAGTCCTTATTCATTTTCCAATTTAGTCTAACTAACCAAACTAGACCGGGTCCATTAACCTGATTGACCTGCTCATGGGCGGACCGTGTATTTCCTATATCTCCCACTAGCACTTGATGGGTCACATTTCGTACAAGGTTACTAAATCTTCTTTATGATGTGAAGTCGTGCGACCAACATACTATCAAGAACACTTTATCTTGCACTTGTTAGGGTCTTCTAAGACTATCTTGAGTGGTACTTAACCAAATAGATTAAATTCTAGTATTTAGAAAACATCTTGCACGGTTAGGGTCTTCCAGGACTATTCTGATTGGTACTCAACCATATAAGTTAATATATAGTATATAAAATATCACATTGATATATAGCATATATGCTTTACCCTAAACTGGTCAACAATCACTCACTTCCATATCTTTTAGGATCTTGGAAGCCTTAATCTGTTATTCACTATCTTAACACAAATATAAGATAAGCATGTTAGTGAACCAACAGAACTCTAATGAATGTTAATTGGCCAAATCTTCCTTTTAAGTTATCAATTTCATACAAAACTAGTTTGGTCCATCAACTAATCTCTCCTAGATTAAATCTTATCATAATCTCTTGGTGATTGATCAAATCTCCCTTACTAGTCCTTACTTCGCAAGATAACTCAATGTTGAACCCAACTTAATAATATTTCTTAGTATTTAGATTTTGGGGATAAAAAATTATTTAAGAGAGTGAAATTAACTAGGTACTAAGTAAACTCTTAATTAAGTAGTTATCATAAAGTTTTTTTGCAAAGAAACAACTCAGCTTGACATAAGCTCAATTAGGTTAAGGCTTAGTGTTGCGAGAGGTGTTGTGTTGAGTAACCAGCTTCAAAGTTTATGTGATTTATCTCAGTGAAAGCTGAGTGATTTATGCGATGCTGAGTAAAGTACATTATGTTGTTACCTTTAACTATTCTGTGAAAACAGAATATTCTTATTTGATGTGTTTTAGGTTTCAAAAAGGATTTGGTGCTGAAAGAAAAAGAATATTCAAGTGGTCCTCACAAAGAAAAGGATTCCGTACGGAGTGTTTGCATGTATTCACTAGAGTCCAAGTTAAAAGGAATCTTTTAGCATTGCATCATCTTACAACATTACCGCCTCACTACTACATCAGTTAAAGGATTCAATCAAAATCCTTCATGTTACATCTCGTGCACCATCTCTTTGTAGATTTATTTAATGATAAGAGACCTTGACGAGAAATTAATCAGTGGATTAATTTTTCGCGCCTCAACGTTTGAAATCCTATCTCTGAATGGCTTCAAAATGTCTCAAACGGGAAGAAATTTGAAGGAGTGAAGAGAATAAATTTTCAGTCCAAAGTCAAGAGGAAAAGTTGCAAAGGCCACTTCTTAATGTTTACAACTATAAATAGAGGTAGGAATAGCCATCTACTATTTGGCGAATCACCTGAATTTCTAAGGAGCTGAAACTCTGATCGAACAATCACAGCTTTCAAAATTCCAATCAAGCAAATTGCAAAAGAAAACAATCAATTCCTATTTTGTTTTAGAGAGAAACTCATTAGATTTAGAATCTAAGTCAATCATTGTAAAAGAACAAACTTTTTATAAGTTGAGTTCTTGTTTTAATCATTTTATTCAAAATTGAGTAATTGCTTTGAGAAGGGTACTCAAACTATTTGAGAGGTAGTATAGCTTGGAAGGTACTCACTTGTAATTTTACCCACTATCAAAGGGTTCTCCACCTGGTTAAAGGAGTGAACACTAGCGGATTTAAGCTAAAAAAGGAATCCAGGGACCAGAGGTAAGCTAGGGGCCGAACTAGGATAAAATCTCAGGTGTAATCGTTCTCTTAACCTATCTTTTTTCTTGTCAACTTCACTCATACATTAGCATCTTTCACTCTATTTTATTTTGCTTGAAAAAACAATCTGAGCTGAGTAAGATTTTACTCAACATAGCTTGTTTCTACAGTAAAGTCAACTAGTGGTTTGCGAAGTTTTATCCAATAGTTTGCACACAACATTTTATACTCAGCATACATTAACACAACTTGACTAAGAATTTTTAAAGAATAAAAAGAACAAGTTGATCGACATTCACCCCCCTCCTCTGACCGATTCCATAAGATATAAGGACCAATACTCAATAGTATTAAGGGTAAGTTTTGATAACAATATAATGGACTTAGTCTCACATTAGAGAAGTTGATATCCTTGTACATCATACAAACTTCTCATCTCATGGTCGCTAAGCACATAATATCTTGAGGACTTATTTCTCTCCCACTTTGATAATGTGTCACGGTTTCCTTTCCTTTCTACCCTAATAAAGGAACACATGTCTTATCATATCAACAAACACCATATAAAGGTTTGAGTTATAATGCAACCTAGCATTTAACATTATTCGACTAAATGAACTACCTTTACCTCTTCTGACCAGTTATCATGTGAACTATATAGTTCTTACCCGATTTCTTTTTGGATTTGGCACGTATTGTTCTATACAATATGATTTTCTTATTACTCAACAAGTAGATTTACGATTTTGAACAGATTCCCGAACTACACATATAGTATGTTCAAAATCAATCTCATCCTAATGTGTATCATCCTGATAATACTAGGGTAAACATCTATGTGAGTGAGCTACTTCTCTATTTGACATGTTATGAACGAAAAATAATATATGTACATAACATATACACACATAGCTCATCGAAAAAAAAACTCATTTATATTATCACAATATCATTCACGACTTGAAGAGTATAATAAATGAGGTAATCGAGTAAATATAATCTACATGTTGAACCCAAGTTAATAGTACTTCATGGTTGTCCAAATATTTTGGAAATAACAAACTGTCTAGGATAGTGAAATTAATTAAGTACTAAGTAGACTCTTAATTAATCGAGGTTATTTGAGTTTTAGTTAAGTTATGGTTTTGAGTAAGGAAGGCTAAGGTAAGCTAAATATACATAGTTTATGAATATAACTCAGTGAAACTGAGTAGCTTTTATTTATTAAAAGCTGAGTTACTTTGACACTTAGAATAGCATGACACTTGTTCTCTTAACTTTGTTTGTGAAAGAGGAAATATTCTTAATGTTTCTTTTCAGATAAAAAATGCCAAAACTAAAAAGGATATTTAAGTGGTCCTCACAATTTAAAGATGTCAGTACGGAATGTTGGAAACTCTACTGGTCAATAAAGATAGTAATTGAACATGCAACGTTTTAAGGTGAAATTTCAAAACTTAAAATTAACCCTAAAGGATTTCCTAAGCATGCCATGATTGATATAATCTAAGTTAAAATGTTCCATAGATGCCAATAGGTTAATAATACTTATAAAAGAAACCCTAGCATCTAAGTTTAGAACATTAATAATTGATGCGTGCTTCTCTCTCATTTTGGATGTGGCGTTCCCTTAGAGCAATTCGATAGAACATTGTTAGAACTAGTTTCCAAACTAGGATAGCCTCTACAATTGATCCACATGGATCTTCACCGACCAAAACCTCCATTGAGGTAGAACCCGTTGGCAGATAGCAGCTGCCAGGCTGCTCAAAGACGAACTCGAAAATATTAACTAGAGAAGGCTCACTTAAAAATAGAAAGAGCCTTCTAACGAATTCTTTATTTCTTGGAGAAACTCATGGAGGATCTCATAACATCTCGTGAAGAAAAGATGTCGAACTCAGAGAGAAAGGCTGAGCTAAAGTATGTAATAAGAAGGAGGGGAGGCCTATTTATAAGCAGAGGGGAGTGAAAAACTCCCCTTATTTTTCAATGTGGTATGGGAAAAATCCCATCCCATAAACTAGGTTAGCAGCGTGGATCCCTAGGAATCATGGATTAACCCATGTGTCCTTGCCACAAGGCAAGCCCTAATGTGCCGTAAGCATAGCTTACGGGCCTTCCCGTAAGCTAGGCTTGCAGGCCTGCACGGTAGGCCCACCCAAGTGCTTCCATGGGCAGTGTTGCAGGCTTGCTGCGCGCTAGCAGGTAGGCCCCACTCCGAACAACCCGTGTTCGTTTGGGCCATTCGCAATGGGGAAAATTCCCTTACTACGCTCCGTGCAATTTTCCCAATTTTCTCCCTTATTCCTTTTAATTATTAATTTGGTCTAGTCAATTAATAATTCTCCCATCGAATTCGACAAAGAAATATTCTCGGTATAGACCTATTCTATAGGTTCTTTACTTAGTCCGATAAAGACCCAAAGTGTGTGACCTCATAGGATCTTGAAGTATAGAGCCGCTAGAGGTTAACCTAAACTTGGCTTCCCATCTGGGAATATTTAGGCTCAGTGTTCCAGACCGATATGGAACCCGATAACTCTAGACAATCAAATTGGATTTCTAGCAAAGGCGTATGATCCCTTGATACTCAAAACCTCATGTGCCTATGACTTGATCCAATTTTGCGATAGTAACCAATACAATACACTCCTACCATCAGGTTAAGTACCATCCAGTTTATTGAGCTCGGATTAAGTGTCAGAACATGACCCACCTTTCGAATCTTAGGCTCTACCATTTTCAGCATGTTGACCAACTCGGGTAGTGTGGCATCGATCTTGTTCATATAATAATTAGTCACAAATTGTGAATGAATATCAGTTAATGAGGCAAGAATCTGATCCACATATAATTCATGATCCGTCACAAAACCCAATCGAGTCAGCTTCTTTATATAACCCAATAGTTTAAGAGCATGCTATGGTGCTGAAGTGCCAGCCTGCATCTTCATTCCGAATAAGAGTTTTGATGTATCAAATCTCTCGGACCTATCCTACTCTAAGAATAGCTCATGAAGATGGAGAATCATGGTATTTAAGTCCATGCTCTTATGTTATTTCTGAAGCTCAGAATTCATGGTTGCTAGCATTATGCATGCTACCATTTCATGATCCTTTATGTACTTCTCGCATGCCTCATGTTCATTGGCATCAATTTCAGCATAAGGTTCATCAGGCAGGGGCTCATCCAAAATGTAAGCTATACTTTCGGATTTGAGGACTATCCTCATTGCCCTAAACCAATCAGTAAAGTTTGAACCATCTAGTTAGTTGTCAAGAATTGAGCAAAGGTTTATGTTTGGATTCATTATTCAACCTAGATATAAGATAGAAATAGTTTAGACATTAGTATATGTACATTTATTTAATATAAGGTCTTTAATTAAATACATCATTCCTACTATTTTCTCGACATTCAAATAGCCCCTTCTATATAAATTTGAGAAATTTGGTCTAACCAATTTTCCTTAGTAGGTAGCATCCATAGCCACTCATCTTGACCCCCGCTATAACAGGTCAAGCCATAACAAGACAACCATAGGTGGAACCCGTCCATTTGCATCCCATGCAATTACTAATCCATTTGAGTTTTCTTTCTCGAAACATGCCTACCCAATTGTACAACTCCTCAAATGTGTCTCCAATCTAGCATTAGCTCCAATGATATGGATAACTAACCCATTTTGGTTAAGGCACTAACCCCATCTAGTTTGATGACCAAACACATATTAAGGGAAAGCATGTTGTGCATGTCCTTACATCATTTAATAAGGTTCGTACCATGATTTATGATGGGAAGATAATCTACCACCTTAACATTGTTGTAGGGATTTTATTGGTGCTGCTAGTCTCGCCCTAGTCTAGGATTTATATGATGAATATAATTATGGTAAAATAATTCCGGGCTATTTAGAATTATCAACTCTAAGGGAACATGCTCAAGACTATTATATCATAATCATTCCATTATGGTAAGACTCCAAATAGCATGCAAAACAAATAAGGTTCATGTTTAAATTCTTGCACCTATGTCTATAAATTTTAATTTAACAACTTAAACCACGTTTGTAAAACCATATGCGAAATCCAATTCCCATACTATAAATCAACTAAGTCAAAAAAGTCCCTTGGGTACACTTGAAATTAATACCAATGGAGATTTCTAGGTGAGAGGTCCCCTTAAAGTGAATGAGCAACCAAGTCCAATCCTTGCCAAAATAACCACGGCCACTTCGATTTATTGTATTACTGATAACTATGATTTAAAGATTTTGTTCTTTAATTGAGTGAAGTACAAGACGACCCTCAATTTAAAGCATTTACACATGTGGTAAAACATTGTTAATTTATATGATAATCACCTAGACTAAGTTTGAGCAAAACCTTAATCTAGTTATCACATCATTTTCTATAACAGGAATTGAAACCTAAGTCATGCATAGCATACTTTAATCAGTACATAGAAAATACCAATTTCAACATATTATAATCAATCATGCATAGCATAAGGTAGGCTCTGATACCACTGCTAGTTAATCAAGATAGCAATTGAACATGTAACGTTACGAAGTGGAATTTTAAAACTTAAAATTAACCATAAAGGATCTCCTAAGTATGCCATGATTAATATAATCTAAGTTGAAATGTTCCATAGATGTACATAGGTTTATAAAATTTATAAAAGAAACCCTAGCGTCTAAGTTTAAAATATTACCAGGTGATGTGTGCTTCTCTCTTTTTTAGATGCGGTGTTCCCTTAGAGGAATTCGGTAGAACTCTATTGGCACTAGCCTCCAAACTAGGATAGCCTCTACGATTGATCCACATGGATCTTCACCAACCAAAACCTCTGTTGAGATAGAACCTGTTAGTAAACAACAGCTGCTAGACCGCTCAAAGACCAACCCAAAAATATTGAGAAGGCTCACTTCAAAGTAGAAAGAGTCTTCTAAAGAATTCTTCATCGCTTGGAGAAACTTATAGAGGATCTTACAAAATCTCGTGAAGAAAAGATGTCGAACTCATAGAGAAAGGCTGAGCTAAAGTATGAAAAAAGGAGGAGAGGGTAGGCCTATTTATAGGTAGAGGGGAGTGAAAAATTCCCCTCAGTTTTCAATGAGGGATGGAAAAAATCCCATCCCATAAACCGGGTCAGCCACGTGGATCCCTAGGACCCACGGACTGACTCGCATGTCCTTACCACAAGGCTAGCCCTAATGGGCTTGCCTTGTGCCGCTAGCGCACGCGGTCTTAGCTCGAATGCTTTTTAGCTTGCGGGGCAGTCGCATAGGCCCCGCTCTGAAAAACCCATGTTCATTTAGGGCCCACTAGCAACAGGAAGAATTCCCTTGCTCCGCTCCGTGAAATTATCCTAATTTTCTCCCTGATTTCTTTTAAATATTAATTTGTTCCAACCAATTAATAATTCTTCCATCGAATTCGACAAACAAATATTCTCGGCGTAGACCCAGTCTATTTGTTCTTTACTTAGTTCAATAAAGACCTAAAGTGTGTGACCTCATAGGATCCCGGAGTATAGAGCCACTTGAGGTTAACCTAAACTTGGTTTCCCATCTGGGAACCTTTAGGCTTAGTGTTCCAAACCAATATGGAACTTGATAACTCTAGATGATCAAATCAGCTTTCTAGAAAAGGCGTATGATCCCCTAATTAAGTGTGAGCTCATGTAATAGCCATAGCTATCCTCGAATTAGACTTGTTCACGAAGAACATCACTCGACATAATGTATCAAGATTGACTAAAAACTCATTCTATCAATCTTATACTTTGATCAGAGGTTTATGAGTGTGTCTCTTCAACAAGGGTCCTTAAGGTACATATCCCATTATATCACTATATCATGAGCGATGGATCCCATCTTGACTACTTGTCTTACTAACATGTAATCATCACTATACCCGTAATCACCTATATCCTCTTGATAATCAGGGTATAAATAAGTATGACCCAAAGTATAGCAATTCCTACATAAGGTAACCATTATCTCAGGTTTGAGGATACTTATATTGCTACTGTAATAAGACATGACACCAACAAATGGATATATTTATTTTCAAGTGTCTGTCTTTTAGCGATCTCTAATGTATTACACAAATACATTCATATGTTAACTCAAGGTACCACTGTTCACCACTTTTCTACTGATAAGTTTAATCAATAATGGTTCCAAACTCTTGTGAACTATTGGCTAATAACTATGCCAAAAACTTGTTCACAAATAAATGTAGGTGTTGTCAACACCTATTATCACATAGAAAAATGATGATAACTTCAAGTATACAGTTACGATGTAGTTTTAAAAGATATCGAACCCACAGGGAAGGAACCAGGTCTAAAGATAAACTAGGGAAGAAACAAAGTAAAATAAAATAAAAATAGATTAGAGATTTTTATGGATAAGAAGATTAGAATGAAAAGTTGAGTAAATATAGATGTGATAGATTAGAAAATCTAAATTAATAGATTTTCACTACGAACAAGTATAGCAGAGAAAATATGCAAGATCAACAAAGATGTTACGACACACTACACTAATCTAACAAACCGGTTCAACACACTCTGATGTTCAATAATTCGCCACAGAGCAACACATGAAATAACTTTTCTAAACCTAGCGCAAATGAGATAAGACTGTTATATAAACCTGGACAACATCAATACTATGCTTAGTACGGGTTGCTCTCACATAGCCACATTTAGCAAGTTACCATTCCAAAAATGTTGGCTCACTAAACAGCGTTATATCACAAATCCAGTGATTATACACGATATTGTTAACCCCAAAACTACTCTTAAAATTAACACCAACGCATATAACTTGATTAACATAAAAGACTTAGTACAAAATACGCATTATGACACATAGACATATCATAAACTTCGAAATAGAAAGTATAAGTAGAAAGCAAAGCAAAGTTGTAAGGTATGCAAGTGAAAGCTAAAGTTGATCAAACCGTATATACTCTTTAATGGGAGTCGTCAATTCCC
>CATIWQ010053077.1:0-21927 GCA_949673415.1 Euphorbia schlechtendalii | reverse complement strand
CTATTTTCGTTTACCCTGTAACTCTAGTTGGTCTTTAGAACCGAATTCCTTCCCTATGGGATTAATATCTTTTAAAACTAAATCGAAACTGTATACTTGCAGTGGTCACCATTTTTCTATTTGATAAGCGGTATTGACAACACCTGTTCGTATTTGAACTTCTTAACTTATCAGTGGAAGAGTGGGGAACAATGTTTTTGGCTTCATTACAAAATATAAACCCTCAGAATATGTAGAGTCAAAACCTTGCAATCATGGGTCATCCCCGAATGTTAAGCCTCACAAGACTTTAATTCCTGGAAGAGCTTAACCAGGTGGTGACTCTAACTAAGAGATAGCGATTTTAGGTTTTGACTATCTAAAATGTTTCAAATCGATTTCATTTTCTCTTTTCAACCTTTTGGATCACTGACCCAATAAAGTTTTATTTTCACAAAATACCTTGGTGGACAGCACATATCACCTAGCGTGCTCTCTACCCATCGCATCTGTGTCATCCACTCACAATGGCAATATTTTTGGGGATCGTAATAAGGATTTTAAACCTTCCAACATTTTAAATTAGACTACTCGGGTCTCCTAAATATCAAATCAAACATACTTGTGTTGTGCAATATCACTTGTGCTAACCTTTATGAATGCAGGTAAATTAGGTTAGATGTATGCTTAGTAATTTATTTTTCCCTCGGGTATTACAAATTCAAAAATGTAATTTACAGGTTAGTCGGGTGGTTGCATCCCCCGGTGCTTGTAATTCAAAAATGTAATCTTGTCTACCCGCTGTTGATCGTAAGGTTTCGACTCTAATGACTCTGAGGGGTTATATTCTAAAATGAAGCCAAAAACCTTGTTCCCCACTTTTCTACCGATAAGAAAAAAGTTCAAAATAAGAATAGGTGTTGTCAATACCGCTTATCTAAATAGAAAAAATGGTGACCACTGCAAGTATACACTTACGATGTAGTTTTAAAAGATATAGATCCCACAGGGAAGGACCAGCTCTATAAAGATCAACAAGAAAAACGGAATAAAGAAAATAAAATAGTTTTGATTTTAGTCGGGAGGATTGGAATGATGGATGGGTAGATAAATGTATGAAAAATTAGAGAAGATAAAAGTATATAGATTTTCCCTACGAACAAGTATAGCAAAGAAAACATGCAAGGTTATCAAAGATATTATGTTCACTAGATTAATTTAACAGACTCGGTTCTAGACACTCAGATATTCCATTATTCACCGCAGAGCAACACATGAACTGACTTTTCTAAATCTAGTGCAAACGAATTAAGATTATTATATAAACCTGGATAACAATATTACTATGCTTAGTGTTGATCGCTCTCACATAGCCACATTTAGCAAGTTACCATTCCAAAAATGTTGGCTCACTAAACATCATTATAATCACAGATCTAGTGATTATACACAATCTCGTTATCGAAACTACTCTTAAAGTTAACTCAAAAGCATATAACTTGATTAATATAAAAGACTCAACACGAAATACACATTATAACACATAGACATATCATAAACTTCGAAATAGAAAGTATAAGTAGAAAGCAAAGCAAATTTGTAAAGTATGCAAGTGAAAGCTAAAGTTGATTAAACCGTATCCACTCTTTAATGGGAGTTGTCAATTCCCGCAATTCCTGTGTCTACTTTGAATTCGGTCTCAACTCATACAGAACCTCCGCTAGGATGCTATTATTTGTGAATATCAAATAAATGAATGTTGAAGAATGAAAACTTTTATTGATAAGTGATTTGCAAGTACACTTACACAACAATCGCTCGAATATGTAGAGAAATCTAGTGATTGAAATAAGGATTTGAATCACTTATACATTTTCTCGCTAACACTTATGTACGTAGCGAAAACTAGATAATTTCACTCTCTTTCGACCCATGCACTATATCTCTCACTTTTTCTAATTCCAATGCCATGAAATTTGTGAGGTTTGGAGCCCTATTTATAGAGTTCGAAGGGTTGCGTCTATCCATACGAAGAGTTGTGTTCATTGGTGAAAGATTGCATCACTTCATTATGATTAGTTGAGAAGCTTTAATCTTATCCACAATAGGTGGGCACCTTTTTATGATTGGTTGACTTCCAAAAGGTATCTTTTCATTTGGTAGTTGATGCGGTTGATCGTTCTTATCTGGCGGTTGGTAGTTAAGAATATTTGACCAAAAAAACCATCCAAGTCACGACCACGATATACATGTCGCGATTTTGAATACTTGTTTGGCAATTTTCTATTCTAAAGAATACTAAATCGCGACCACGAGTGGTTGTCCTAATCGTGAAATGAATTTTTCTTCAGAATTCTCCTTGTAACTTTACCGGTCTTTGACAGCTTCGATCCTAAGCCAAATCTTTAAGTTTCATGCATCTTTTCGCACCTTTTTCACTCTTTTTACATAGAATTCCACTTTAGATCATTTTACTCCCAAGATTTACCTAGTATCTGCATTTGCACCAAAAGCAACTACATACCACGTGAAATCTTTTATATGAAGTATAAAAATGACTTAAACTATAGTGTTTAGTGTATAAAAATATAATGATTATAAGTGTAATTATACACTTATCAGCTGTCAAAGGTTACTCTATCTAATTATAGGAAAGAAACACTAGTGGATTAAAGCTCGGAGAATGTAACCTAGTATTAAAGGTAGGCTAGGGGCCAAATAGTTGAGGTGTTTTCCTTCCTTATCTCTTTACATTATCTTTGACAATGTTTCCACTCATACATCATCTTTCTCTCTATTCATTTTTCTTGAAAACCATTTTGAGCTGAGTAAGTGTTACTCAGTATAGTTTGCAAACAAACTAAGTCAGCTCCACCTCAGTAGTTTGTAGTTTTAGCTTAAAGTTGCACTCAACATAATATACTCAGCACGCACTAAAATAACTTGGCAATCAAATTTTAAATCCTAAAAAGAACAAGAAATTCTGCATTCACCCCACTCTGCATGATTATTTAAGCTAGCGCAGACAAACAATAAAATTGTTACTAGCATTGCCAATATCAATATCGGCATTACCAATATTGATATTAGTATTGCATTTCAGCTTTTTAGCTTTGTTTGAGTTTTGGTTAAAATAGTTGCCAACGTTTGAAATCAACACGGAGATCTTCTTTTGGATGAATTTAAGATCCCATAAGAATGAAAGAATAAAAAGGGAAAAATTATAGCTCCACCATCGAACTCACGAAAAATTTTTCTTCCTTGACTGAATTCAATTTCCACTGATTCATTTTTAGTAAAATATTTTCCTTGTACTTGTTTAGAGGATGGTTCTTGTGAGATTTTCTCTCATTATCCTTTGAGTTCTTCTTTTTACCTACATGTTCAGTTTCATCAAAATCTACATGTACTAACTCTTCTAATGTTGTAGTTCTCATAAAAAAAACTCTATAAGCTTTGCTATGTGTTGAGTAGCCAAGAAAAATTACCTTATTAGATTTAGGATCAAATTTGCCAAGTTGTTTTTAGTGTTTAACGCAAAACATTATCCCCAAAAGCTTTGAAATATCTTATCTTAGGTTTTTTCCCTTAAAAGTTCATATGGTTTTTTTTATCTAAAATAGAACTTATCTGAACTCTATACAAAATGTAAAATGTAGTGAAGCCAATAAAAATTTAGGTCAATTATTATCACTTAGCATTAACCAAGCCATTTCAATTATGGTGTTGTTTTTCCTTTCAACAATCCCATTTTGTTGAGGTGTATGAGAAGTAGAGAAGTTGTGCTCAATGCCTCTGGTATCATAGCTACCAGATTAAAGCTTATTTTCTTACCATGATAATTTTTGATTCTATAATGCGGTATATTTTTTTCAACTTCAATGTGGGTACATAATTTGAAAAATTCTTCATAGGCTTCATCTTTGCTATTGAGTAAGAAAACACATGTGTACCTAAAATAGTCATCAATTATAACCATGGTATATTTGTATCCACCCATACTCATTGGCTAAAAAGTGTTAAACAAATCAACATGTACAAGTTCAAGTACTCTTTTAGTTGAAAAATTAGTTTTAGATTGAAAATTCTTTCTAAATTGTTTTAACATATTGACATGCATTAAAGATGATCCTTTTCAAAGTTGACATTTGGCAAAATCTCAACAAGTTTATGTCTAGCTAGTTTGGATAGAAGATTCATGTTAACATGTCCCAATCTTTTGTGTCATAGCCATGACTCTTCTTCTTTAGACACCTATCATATATCCTTTTTAGTTTTATCATTTATTTTAATCATATATACATTTTTTATTCTAGATGTGTAAATAATGGTTTAATTAGCATTACAATCAATGATTGAATAACCATTGGAGTCAAAAAAACATTTCTCTTCCTTTATCACACAACTTTGCAACACTCAAAAGATCAAAAATTAGTCCATCAACCAAGGAGATTACTAATGATCTTTCCTTTCTTTTTATCTCTAAAGCTCACAGTTCCACTTCTTTTGCATTCCAATGTGATGAATGAATCTGACTCTTGTCATATGCCTTGAGGATTTATTATCAATGTACCAAAATTTTTAACCTTCTATGGACCTAAGCCTAACCTACAAAAGTAGATTGTCAAAACCTTCGAGCTGAGTTTCCCTTGGGTTTGAGTGCATCAAAAGCTAAATCAAGCCAAACATAATCATTATAATATTCATTTTTATACCTGTAGACAGCTGATGTGATTCTTCATGCCACATAAGCCACATTGAATGACAAACTTCTTTTGCCTACTTTGTCCTTGAGCTAGGCAAATGTCATATGGCCCTTGGATATTTTGCTTTTGTATTGCTTATCCTCTTCTTTGAACATTGAATTGTTGATTCTTTTATTATTTTAGAGGGTCATTTGTTCCTCGAGGATTATCTCATCTTTGAGATGTATTAGCTCTATTTGAAGGTTCATGCCTCTGAGGTTACTTCTAGAATTGCTTCTAAGGAGGAGGATTCCTTTGAGTCTGCTTTTGAAACTGATTTTGACTAAGCTTGTGATTGTATTTTCTCCTTTGAGGTGGATTTTGCCTCTGAGATCCCTATGCCTTTGGAGACTTATTTTTCCAAAAATGTAGCCTTCTATTAGTATCATTCTTCTGTTGAGTTCTACGATATTCTTTCTTATGATTTTTAATATTAATCTCATGCTCAATACTTCTTTTGTGAAGAGCATTCATTTTTTTTATGATTGATCGATCATTCATGGTAAAATCCTCTAGGTCTGACTCAATAGTTTTCATTTTCTTTTTATTCTTTTTTTACCATCTTGTAGATATCAATCAAAATCTGCATGCTTTATTAGGCATTTTAAGATTAGAATTTACCTCATCATGATATTCAGAATGACTTTGAGCAAGATTGTGTGATGTTGAAGCTTTATCAATTTCTCCTTTCTGATTTAATGATAGATGTCATGTTTTCTTCATCATTTGCCATGAAGCAAATTTGAGCAGTTTCTTCATCGCTGTTAAATGAATCTAAAAATGCTTCTTCATCATTTTCACTCTATGTAGCTTACCTTTCTTTATCCTTTTTTTAGCTTTGGACATTTGGATTTGATATGTCCTTTTTATGACATTCAAAGGATGTAAGATTTTTTGTGTGATCAACCTTTGATTTATCTTCACAGAATCTTAATTTTCCCTTGAGAGTATCCTTATTCTGAAAATCTTGCTTTTAAGGAAAGTTACCCTTCTTTTGAAATTTCTGAGGAAATTTTCCTCCCTTCTTCATAAATCTTCTGAACTTTTTTATCTAGCGTAGCCATTTATTCATCATCCGAAGAATGGTTATCAATAGAGTTAGCTTTTAGAATAATGGTTTTTTGCCTTCATCTTTGGCTTTATCTTTCTTTTGGAAGTTCCGCATAGATATCTCATGTGTGATTAGAGAACAAATCAATTCATCATACTTGTGAGTAGTGAGATTGTGAGCTTCTTCCACATTACTTTTTTTGCTTACCAATCTTTGGTTAAACTTCTGAGGATCTTCTTAACTTTTCCACTATGAACACTTTGCCAAGTTCTTTTAAGCCCATTAATAATATTTGTAAATCTGTCATTCATGCTAGAAATGGACTCATTTTCCTTCATTTCAAATAACTCGTAGTGACGCATGTTATGATTGATTTTGGACTCCTTGACTTTATCAGTTCCTTCATAAGTTACTTCTAACTTCTTCCATAATTCGTATATACTCTCATAACTTGAAATTTTGTTATATTTTGTTGGATTTAAAGCATAATGAAGAAAGTAAATACCAGCAACATTACTTTGTAGTTTCTTTATATCAGGTTCATTATACTAGGTTTCAGGTTTGGGAATTTCTACTTCATTAATTGTCATAGTTGGCACATTTAGTCCATTGGCAATAACAAGTCACGAATATCCATTTATATCCAAATTAATTATACATGTGTAATTCTGCCCAAATAATAGAGGATGTCTAGACACAAAAAGTCCCTCATAGAGAATACATGTGAGCTGATTTCTAGGGAGGTGTTTAAAATAGCTTTCACCCATGCTTATAATCTTTAACTCTAAAGTGTTAAGCCTTTATAGTCAATGCTGCTCTAATACCACTTATTAGATAGGGTGATTTTAATGTTAAAAGGGGGGGGGGTGAATGACTCTTTTTCGAGTTTTCACAAACTTTATAGGTTTTTGCTGAATAACAAACTCTAAGTAAACTAGTTCATAGTTACTCAGGTTCAGCCCCTTTGAGATTTGTTGATTTCAGATGCAATCAAATTATGAATACAATAATAAGGAGTTCAGAGTTTAGAGATTGCAAACAAAAAATTTGAAATCGGTTCAGCCTATATTTAATCCAGTCCTTGGAAACTCTTGTCCAAGCTTTAATCCACTATTGATTTTCATTCAATGGGTGAAGAAACAAACTATTATAATGCTGTTTACAAATAGAAGTATCGTTCAACAATCTAACTAAGTTTTACCAATACACATGTACCTTCCTTGCTATATCTAGGCTTTTAGTTTTACCAACACACTAAGCATCGTCCTTAATGTATCTAGGCTCCCCCCATGCTAACTCAACACCTCAGCTAGTGATTTACAAGTTTTGGAATGAAAGTTTTGAGCATCTGAACTTTGTTTTAGTCAACTCTACTACAAATAAATTTCAAACGAAAGTTTGTTAATTCTTTTGAAAGTGAAGTTTTGCAGCTTAAATGCTCTTGAAATTTAATAAAACTTCACCAGATACCTCTGCTAGAACTTTTCTCCTTTATATAGGCTTGGACTTTTCCCGTTGAACTTGGACTGTAGCTAAAATCTAATCATTGTCTCTTGAAAATTAATCTGTTATCTCTAAGGAGTGCAAAGACAATTATTAATTGATTAATCCATTTAGACTCAACTAATTTTCCCGTTTAGAAATAGAAAAATGATACTGGAACAGAGCTGTTGCAAAAGTTGTCCCCATAGTGGTGTGTTGTTTGCTACATGGGAGAAAAGGAAATTTTATCTCTTGGCTATCAACATCACCTTGTCATTTTCTCATATATTATACATTTTTGCTCAGTTGTATTAAATACAAAGGTATGTTGACTCACGTGATGTTCTGAGATTGCTATCAAATAATTTGAAACTAATTTTAAGCATTTAATTTGTCCTACAAAATAGTTGTTTCAAAGGATACTTCCCTCTAAGAGAATCTTCTAGCCTCCAACGATTCTTAAACTTTGAATTGATGTATCTTTCTGATGATGTTTCTGATATAGGCTACACTCTGATGGTGCTTTAGACTAAATACTTACTTGACTTGCCTCTGACTTGGATTACTGCCTTCAAAGTTAATTCTCGCATAAAGTGTCATAACATGTCCGCTGAGCATCCTCTGATATTCAGATTCAATAAAAAAACATTTAAGCAACAGAATATAACGATATTTAAATCAATTCATTGTATTCATATCAATGTAATCAGAAATAGTAATATATTTGTGTCACAAGAGTAATATATTTGCAAATAATAAGAAGTTTAACAATTTTATTTTGAAAGGTCATAAATTATTTACATATGTTTTTTTATAATGTTTACATACGTTTTTATAACCAAAATTTTAAACCAGTTTTCTTTGTTCAGTTTCTAGTTTTTTTTTTTTCAATTTCACAACTCATCTATGAAGTGTTTGAATTATCTTAAATTGACATCCATATATATTTGAATATTTAGATTAAGTTTATTAACCGATGTTAAACATTATCCAACCTACTCAAAAGTTTAATTGTTGTATATATAATTTATACTAATCATTACTATGCTGTCATATGCAAATCCTTGCGCTGGATTTGCACAAAAGAATATGGAACATGTGATAGTCCCATGTGCTTATTATTATTATTATTATTATTATTATTATTATTATTATTATTATTATTATTATTATTATTATTATTAGTTTAATAAATTTATTTAACTATTCCTATAAATTCATAATTTTTAATGAACTTTATATGCTAGTAGAGTGTAGGGATAACAAGTCTACACTGGTTCCTATATTCCAAAAATTAAAATATATTATGTTGTAAAAATAGTTTTTTTTATAGGATGTTGCTGAAATAGTTTATAAAATAGATATTTTGTGGATTAAAAGAATAAATTAGATACCAATCAGATATAGTCTGAGTAATATATCTACAAAATGGGTGGGGTGATCAGGATTCGAATCTTGGTACCTGCAATTGTTTCAAAGAAAAAAATAAATTAGATTTATTAATAATACTAAGCGGCGAGAAAGTGGTGGGTTGTGAGATATTTTTTAAGGAAAAAAGTATGTATTATATTATGTGATTAACTTTATAACTTATAAGCAACTCAAATATATATTTGAACTTGAAAAATAATAAAACATCTTATCAAAAGAAAAACAATAAAACAATGCGACAAAAGAAAATTAATTTAAACAAAAATGTGAATGTTATTGTTTGGTATGTGAGCCACGTGCCTCGTGAGTCCATCAATCAATAGATACTACGTGGGGACAACGATTATATCTTGCTATTTAAATACTTTTTTCTGAAAATTATGTATGGCAAATATTATCTAGGATCGAGTATTTAAAGGTCGAGGGAAAATGTAAATCGGAAATGAATTTGGCAAATATTTTTTTCTGTATGTCCAAGATCGAAGAACACCGCATTGAATACCAAATTGGATCCATTTCATGGTTTGTCGGAGTATGGAAATGTATCCACAACTTTTGCAGCGACAAAGATCGATAACGATCGATTTACGAGATTTTCATCACGAGACGAAAACCCGGGAGAGAGAATAGTTAGTTGGAAAATGATAAATGAATTATTCAATTAAAAAATAATTCCACTGATAAATGAATTCTCTATTCATTCGTCTGTTTCATTTCAATATATACAAATGAAATTGAATAATTACAATTAAATCCTTGAATTTTTAATTATTTGCAATTAATTCATTAAATTTTATAACTTTTCAATTTAGTCCAAATAACTAAATTGGATCGGATCCTTTGACCCGCTCACGGGCAGACTGGGTATTTCCAACATCTCCTATCGCACTTGACGGGTCACATCCCGTACAAGGTTATCAAATCATCTATATGCTGTGAAGTCGTGCGACCTGCATACTATCAGGAATGCTTTGTCTTGCATATGTTAGGGTCTACCATGACTATCTTAAGTGGTACTTAACCAAATAGATTAACATCTAGAATTCAGAAACCATCTTGCGCTCTGTAGGGTCTGACAAGACTCTCCTAATTGGTACTCAACCATATAAGTTAATTTATAGTATATAATATAATATCACATTGATATATGACGCGTATGCTTCACCCTAGACTGGTCAACAATCATCCACTTCCACATCTTTTGTAATCTCAGAAGTCTTAATCTGTTCACTATCTTATCACAAATATAATACAGGAATGACAGTGAACTAACAGAACTCTGATGAATGTTAGTTGGTCAAATCTTCCTTTTAAGTTGTCAATTCTATACATAACTAGTTTGGTCCAGCAACCAATCTTTCCCAAATTGAATCATATCATAATCTCTCGGTGATTACCAAACATCCCTTACTAGTCCTTAATTCACAAGATAACTCAATAGTATTGAGGGTAAGGTCCAATAACAATATAATGGACCGAGTCTCACATTAGAGAAGTTGAGATCCTTGTACATCGTATAAACTTATCATCTCATGGTCGCTCAGCACACATTATCTCGAGAACTTATTTATCTCCCACTTTAATAATGTGCCATGGTGTCCTTTCCTTTCTACCCTTATAAAGGAACGCATGTCTTATCATATCAACCAACACCATATACAGATTTTTGTTACAATGCAACCTAGCATTTAACCTTGTTCGACTAAATGAACTACCTTTAGCTCTTTAGACAGAACACAACCAATTGTCATGTGAACTACACATTACCCGATTCCTTTTTAGATTCAACACGCAATGTTCTAAGCAATGCGATTTTCTTATTACTCAACAAGTCAATTTATGATTTTGAATAGGTTCTCGAACTACACATAGTTGTTTAAAATCAATCTCATTCTAGTTTGTGTCCTCGTGATGACATTAGGGTAAACACCCATGGGAATGAGCTACTTCTTTACCTGACATGCTATGAAAGAAAAAAATATTATATGTACATAACATGAACACACACACATACATTGCTCATATAATAAAAATCAATTATATTATCACAATATCATTCACGATTTGAAGGGTGAAAGATTGGAAAATAAAATCTAGTTCCATGCTCCAACCTTCGAAATTGAATTGTGGATTTCCTTGACCGAATTGTGTATCTACAAGACAAAACAAGGTTAGAGTGGCTAGCCGTATGACCGGCGTAGCCTCTCCGATGCTTAAGTTAGCGATGGATTTAAGAGAGGAGGCTGAATAATAAGAATAAAAAATTAGATCTCATACAATTAAGAATTCGATATCATACCTTTGAGGTATTGATGCCTTTATATAGGCATTTAGATGGTCTTAAATAGATTAGGATTAGGAATTATAGTCGCATAAAGACTGTATTGCTTGATTTGATATTATCCTCTTAATAGGATAGAGTTTTATCCCATATAGAATATGTCTCTTGCTTGTAGAGAAATACTTGAAACCTTATCCTGAATAGAAATTATTTACCGAGTTATCAGAAGTCACTCTTTTAGACTATTTGAAGCCTTTTAAGGTTTGAAGGTGCTTTTTTGCTTTGTAGGCTTTCATCATTCGGACACACTCATTGAGGGATATACATAAAATTACCATCATGTGACTATGTGACTATCTAAATAGGTTCGTTTTTGGCTCATTAGTTATGCGATATGTTGCCATGTGACTATTTCTTGCAGCTGTTGATAGGTCCGCTTTTGACTCGTCGCCCATGATTGGCGGTATTGTGCCATAGGATTCGTTAGCCCACATGTGGTTTTCATAAAGATATCAACTCTCTCTTTGAGTGTGCTTAACGGATGTTTGTTTGCTTTGTCAAATTGAATCCTTACATAAGGATATAAGTACTCTTTACATCGTTGTGGTCTTATCAAATTGTTGTGCTCTAGAACTTTAATTAAAATTCCCGATAGTTGAATGGGACAAAACTTGATGAGAGCTTGGCACTTTTAATTGCACCTGCATCTTCAAAAATTTATTAGTTTCGATATACGTCACCGTTTTGAATTTTATTTAATTACAAACAGGGGTTCTCAATTATATGGGAATAGATTGATTTTCAATAATAAGAAGATTATATATTGCTTATCTGTTCAGTCGAAGTCTTGTGTTTCGAATTGAAATTCTCGCTTGATCAAGTAAATTCAGTCTACGCTCACCACACCATTGAAAGATTGAAAAATAAAATCTGGTTCCATGCTCCAACCTTCGAAATTGAATTGTGGATTGCCTTGACCGAATTGTGTATTTACAAGACAAAACAAGGTTAGAGGAGCTAGACGTGTGACCGGCATAGCCTCTCCGATGCTTAGGATAAACACCCATGTGAATGGGATACTTCTTTGCCCAACATGCTATGAACGAAAAAATTTTACATGTACATAACATGAACACACACATTCATTGCTCATAGAATAAAACTCATTTATATTATCACAATATCGTTCACGATTTGAAGGGTATAATAGATGAGGTAAAGGAATAAAAATAATCTACGCATATTTAACTATTTTATATATTTCATATATCCATCTTTCGGAGACATACTTTGTAAACAAATTTACAAGCATGTAATGAGTAGATAAATACCTCATATTAACCTCTCCTTGTGTTACTTAGTCTACAACTAACAGATACTTGATATCAATATACTTATTGTCACTACGATATTTCGAGTCTATTGCATAAGATATCGATGTTTGACTATCTTTATAAATAGTCAACATTTTGTTTGGAGCACTCAGCATAATAAGACTCAACAGTCTTTTTTGTCAAACAAAATCTTTTATCATAATTGGAAAAACACAATTCCACTCTTAGCCTTGGCTAATATGCACTTATGTATTATTCTATAAGGTCTATTTCCTTGGTCCAATACATTAGAGCATAACCAATGGTCATACACAAGTATCTTACAATTTTCTTAACGGCCTTCCAATGCTTTATTACTGGAATGAACTAATATATCATTTCAATGCACGTAACATGAGTTATATTAGGTTTGAAGTATAGCATAGCATATGTAATGCCAACATATGGAACATTTCCATATCCTCCCACTTGACAGGAGTCTCGGGATAAATACTTACTCTAAGAATCATATTCTTAGTCATCGGAATACCTATGGGTTTATAATTCTGCATATAGAATATTTCCCAAGCTCTTTTTATGTAAGATTTCAAAAATAGCGATACTAATTATCTTATCCATCCATTTAGATCTCGATCCTAGGACCTATGTAGACTTTCCCATGACTTACATCACGAAGTTACTAGACACCCAATCTTTCACTAGTATGGTATATACATAATGGTTCTCCTTTACCATTCTTTATACCATAACCTTAAAGCCTCATGAGATTATAAATTGACTTATTCAATTCAAGAAACCGCGTGTTTACAAATCTTTAGGGCAAATCCTCTTAATTTTGCCATATAAACCTCTAATGACAATCTCCATTGAGAATAGAGGTCCACACACCTACTTGATGTAACTTTAAGGAATATACAACTACTAAAGTTGAAATAATTCATATAGATGTAATTCTCGCAACTGTAAAGAATATATTCTTATAACATATTTTTAACAGTTTGAATATATGTATTCCTTAACTATAAGCCTAATGCTTTTACTTTACATTGAGAATCCACTTGTTCTCAACATTTTTATTTTCTTTCAAGCAAGTTAATTTAATTCTTCTTCCATCAAATGAAACTATTCATTTCCCTTTAAACACTTAATTTTCAAGGTTGGAACAATTTTCCATTTTACTATTTAATCCCTGAGTCTTCATAAATATGTCACATATATTTATCATACCTCGAAATTCTTCCTTTAAAGGTCATTTCTATGCTCCCTCTCGAGTATAAAATATAATAATGATCTAAGCTCACACTTGAGTTATAAATATTAACTCCCACTTAGACCAATAAGATTGGCTCCCACTTAGAACAATAACAATTTAGGTTCTCGACTCCCCCGTGGAATAAGATCCCTTATTAATGTCATCATTATGAACTAATACATTTGAATTACTCCCACTTGGAGATGTATCCAAAGCATTAAGTTCAAGAGTCTTAATAACAGGACATATTTTTTCCTAATACACCTAATCTATATAACTCATTTCTAAGAAATTGATATTTTGTGATTCAAAATTTTACAAATCTATCTACATTCTTCCCCACAAAAAATATCATTTTAATATGTTAGAGTATCTTTAAAGACACTTCATCTACCTCTTGGACCCAATTCCCCAAAATTATTAAGGTAGTGTGGGAGTTAATGATACAACCCTAATGTCATAACCAGGATAAATTTATTATACTTCCGGTCCATGTCACATATGGGTTTAAAAAGACAGACTTTGAAGGTACTTGGTTCGGTATATATACTTAACCATTAGAAGAAGAATCAACTTTCTCCTTTCATTAAGTCTATACTTATAGTTTAGGGATGAACAACGAATGTTTAATCCCTTCATCAGATAAAACTATGCGCTTAACTGAAAAGTACTTTTTACCACTTCAATTCCAATGCTTTACAGTCAAATCCAATTGATTTATTACTAGATTCATAAATCTTTTAATAGCTAGAAGCTTCAGATTTTTAGTAGATGATGTCATAACAGTATGGACATCATTTAATGTGGTGAACAATTAGACTTATGCCTTACCTTCACGTCTATTGAATCAAGTATATCAGAACGAATAAGTAGCAAATTATCTTAGTTCTAGTTCATTTGGAAATGGAGTATAATTTTGATTTCCTCTAAATGGAACTCATCACATGTTGATAATTTAATCTTTATAAATTACCCATCACCATCAAGCCTAGAAGACGTATTCTTCGTAGCTTATGTGACAAAACCGTCTATACAATGTACTAACATTTTCTTCTAAAAGAAAATTTAGTTGGTGGAAAACAAACATTGTCTGCTTGATAATTTGAAATGCACTTTCATTAAAATAAAACCATTTATTTAAGAACTAGACTTATAAGACTATAATTCATAAATAAAGAAACTTAATCGTCAGAAAAAATCAAAGATGAACATGTTGTTCATCAAACCATATCATAAATTTAAAATTTGACAAATAATATGAGAATACAACACATCAAGTAGCTATTGGGTTTGTGCTCATTGGAAATATAGTTTACATGTATCAATTTATAGAACTTCAACTCATTTTTATGTCAATATATATTTCAATGTTTCCCATATAGGTTGTCGAAAGTACACAAAGATACCGTGGCCTATACTCATGTCACATGTTGCACTTGTATCAATAATCCACAAAGGATATGATTCTATTAGCAACATTGAGCATAGTACAATATAATTCACTTTAGAATATATTACATGTACCAGGTTAAGCTTAGTGCTCTATTGCACAATGCTTCTATAGTGGCAATTTAGCATATCAACTTTGTGATTTTACTATTTATTATCTTTAGACCCATTAAATTTATGTTTGAATGGTTCAGACCCATTTGCATTGTTCTTCTTTCCTTTTCGATATTCTAATGTAAGTTAGCATCTGTTGTCTTAAGAACTATCTCCTTTGGACTTTCCTTATGCCAAATGCATTTAGGAAGACTCTTGGATATTAGAAAAGTAATTTCTACAATTTCCAAGAAACTTGTAACTACATTAAACGAACTAATTCTATAAGAATGAGTTAAGTGTATCACATATGCGCTCATTCAAAGTGAAGAACTGATCACTAGTAAGAACTTCTTTCAATTTAGTGATCAAACTTGACATGTCTCTCTTACATGAATTGCAACAATTATATCACTTATAGCACTAAGCAAAATGATATAGGTCATTGAAATTTTCCTCCCATGAAAGAAACCAATTCTTGTCATGCCTGAGTTGGTTACTCTCTTTGAACTCATACACAAGATTATTCAAAGTATAAGAGGACTTTTTATTCCTCAATCACAAACTCAAACTTCAACCTCCAGATAAGCTACTGTTAAGAATCTAAGTCCATTACAAATGAATTCGTAGTAGAAACCATTACTGATAATCTTTAATCGGTATTGGTTAGACTAAACACGCATACAAGGATTTAAGTCAATTATATGAGCACTTGTATGTTAATTACTATTGACTTGAATACAAAATTTCTAAGAAAATGTAAGTGTCAACCCCAGTATCGAAAGGATATAAATATCCCATCATCTACGAAGCGAAAACACTTGTATGTAATTCAGTTCGATTCATCATGCAATAATAATTATATGTGTTTTTATTGTTTGTTATAGTTCCTGTAACTATAAATTATATCATTAAATGCACTTTGGACCTGTTGTCGTTAATTAGTTCACTTAACTAATGACATTTAATGATAAATATTGAATAACTTTATTATGCATGATTATTGAAACTAATTTGGGATTCAATAGGACATATTAGTCCTAAAAGTTTTATTAAGGATTTAAATATTTTATGTATTTTATATGTAGCATAAAGTATAAAATAATTAACAATATATAAATCAAATAAATCACTTAGATCTAGGCATAATAAAATGCAATCCCAAAACATGCATAAAACTTGATATTCAAAAATATAAACACATATTAATGATGCTAAGCAAATGACAATGACTTATATTGTCAACTGCCACATAATATACTTAACGTATGTAACATTTTATGTCTTATTGGAATGAAATTATACACTAAGTACTACAATCCAAAAATTACAACAATAGTTCTTTCCTTTTATCAAAATTGGTTATAACAAATCAAATTATTTTTAAAAAAAACTCGAATGTCCAATTATTACATAATTTGATCATTCAAACAACTTGAAAATTAAATTTGTAAAACCATGTTTTACAAAGTAATGAAATTAATACACATAAAAAATTGTATTTCGCTATGCAATACAATAACATAATACACTATGTATTATATATAAATATGGAGCAGCCACGTATGCGGGCTTACGTAGAACACGTCACACATGAACGGAGGGTCAACCATGGTCCTGTCACCGGCACGTGAACCACACACTCTAGCGCGAGTGTGTAACCGCCCCAGGCACGTGTATTACACGCGCCGCCTTCCGGTCATTTTCGTGTGACCGAACTTTGGTAGTTCAACTCGTTTTCACGTTTCGAGTCTGTTGGTGCGGTCTATTTTACGAAAAAATGTATAGAAATTTTATGTTTACCCAAAACAACGTGAAAAATAAAACTTTTTTCGGGCAAAAACACGTAATTTTCATCCATAAACGAATTCATTCACTAATTAATTCATGTCATACGAACGAACATTGGAAAAATAAAATTTCCATAAAATCATGCCCAATACACGTATATGTCATATAAAAGCTCCAAAAAACATGAATTTTTCTCCATTTTCACATTTTTTTTCCGCGTAATTCATGAAGAACATGAAATTGAATTATGGAAACAAAATTTCCAGAATTTCAGAATGTGTAGAAAATATAAACACAAAAAATCATCGCAAAACTGACCCGCTCTAATACCAATGAGGGAAAACGTAAATCGGAAACAAATTTAATAAATACATTTTCCCGTATGCCCAATATCGAAGAACGCCGCATCGAATGCCGAATTGAATCCATCTCACAATTTATCAGAGTATAAATATGTATGTACAACTCCTGCTATGACGAAGATCGATAACGATTGATTTTCGATGTTTTTATCTTGAGATGGAAATCCGGGAGAGAAAATAGTTTGTTGGAAAATGATAAATGAATTATTCAATTCAAAAACAATTCTATTGAACTTCATTAATTACCATTAAGTCCTTAAACTTTTATTATTTGCAATTAATTGATTAAGTTCTATAACTTTTCAATTTAGTCCAAATAACTAAATTGGATCGGATCCTTTGACTCGATTGACCTGCTCACGGGCGGATCGTGTATTTCCAACAAAGGGTCATTAAGATATTTTAATTTCTAAGAGTTTGATATTATGAAATTGGATTCAAGATCTTCAGTAGAGAATATATGTGCAATCTTCGCTATTATTGGGTTTATAATCCCATACAAGTAAGATTTAACATAAAAATAACCGGTTTATATTATGTCATAATTTACATCATTTATATATTATATATTTTTCTTGTTATTACCGATGAGGTATATCCTTCATTTCAAACAATTCCCCTTATGTAAAATTTGGGGCTTGTACTAGCCATCACTTGTAAGATCTAAATTAGTGTAAGAACTTCTCAAATTTTTGATATTTATGCCATGTTTTTTTCAAATTCTGAAACCTAAATTTAACTAAACTAAATTAATGGATATGAATAAACTGAACTTAATGGACTTGAACTTAAATGAACTGATTGAACTTAATAATACACTAATTATTAAAATAATAATAATAATAATAGTATCAATAACTATTGAAAAATAATAAATAATTAATGCTCACCATGAAAAAGTGTACTAAACGGTATTAATTAATAATATATTATGTAATAATCAATAATTATAGACAATAAAATTAAACGCACGAACTATAACAAAATTAGTTTTAATAAATTTTAATTATAATAAATATAAATATAAAAAATAATTCGAATATATTATAACAAATACTTATTAATATGTACAATAGTTATATTAATAATTAAATAAGTTGAATAATAAATAAATTTTTTTGATAACTTTAATAATAAAAAAACAATTATAGTAATAATATCATTTGATTGTAATTTTGTTATTTAAATAATAATTATCCTTACAATTACACGTAAATAAATAATAGTTATTATATTATATTATAGTTTGAATATATATTATCACTTATTATTGTATTATAAACAATAAAATAAATAAACTTTTTAATTAATAAATATTTTCATGTTATTGTTTCATATTAGATTTTCTAATGAATCAATACTAAGAATATAACTAAAAATATTATTGTACATCATCTTAGTAACACTAGTATTTATTAATATTTATAAATTATTCTGAAAATATTTATAATTATGGTTACCAACATTATTTAATAATTATTTTTCTACATTAATATTTTTATTTTTATTGTTATTATTATTGATTATATTTATTATTTTTATTATTACTATTATTATTACTATTAATTCTAATTAAAGTATTAATTACAAAAACTATTTTAAAATTAGAATTAACGAACTTGAATTGAGCTTAACTTAAATGAACTTAATAGACCTTGATAGAATTGAACTTAATTTAATTGAACCAAATTGAAGGTGAAAATTACATGACCTTACACAAATTTTATTTTTCAGAAACCAACAAACTAATTGTTTTAAACTTAATAAAGTCAATCCATTAAGATAAAAAAAGTAACAATAAAATAAAAAGAGAAGCAAACAATAAAACAAAATAATTACACGATGATCGATAGTTAAATTTTTAAAAGTTTCACAATTATATGTTTTGAGATTATATGAATTCAACTATTAAATATATAGAACCGTTATTTGTTTCCTTTTACAAAAGTAGAGTAGTACTAAATATGATTGAGTATTAGACTTTGGAAATTTTTTGTATACTCTAATTAAAAAAATTTCTTATTTGACTTATAATAGTAACAAAGAAAAATCATCACTCACCCGAAATGGGTTCGTTGCCCCTATATTTCCAAAATCACAATTTCAGTCTCAATCACTAGATTATGACCTTTGTCACAAAAATACAGTATTTGAGACAAAAAAACTATATCAAAATTCAGAATTGGAGATAAAAAGAGTGAGATGCTAATTGAAATTAATATTATTAAATGTTTTAAATTATCTAGACTATTTTTTGACTAAAAATAATAAGTCATTAAATAATATGAGAGTTTATAATAGCTTCGATAAGGTGGACAAAATTGAGTTATGCCCCTCTACTTGTCAAAGAACCAAATGCTTTGTTAACACATGAGCAACTTGATTTGCAGAACTACAAAAACACTCTTAATGCTAGAGAAAAGTATTCAGGACTTCCTTACGGTCTTGAATTATTGAACCAATAGGTTAGGTGCAAGTGAAACTGAATCACTATTTAAGGCTATCACTACATTAAGAGCATCGAGCTCAGATATAATATTGTCAAAATGATTATCTATTAACCAACTCAAAACTTCCCTGCAACTCATTGCTTCAGCTAGTTAAACATCTACACCTCCTTCGAGTAGAAGAAATTAGGTTGCCAATACACTACCAAAAGCATCGCTTAATACATAACCGTGACCCAATTTTCACCTGCCTAAAAGGCACTAACGTCGACTTTGCATTTTATCCAATTGACTTGGGTTTCCCCATGAAATAGATGTAGAGAAATTATCAAAGATAAGCTTGACTTGGTTTCACAATTTCAAAACATCTAATTCTTATTTACTAAAATGGCTTTTAATGTTTCAATTTAATGCTCAGACGGTCCATGTTGTTTCCCTGCCTCCCTCTTACGTTCCTTGAGTTTTAAATAACAATCTCACGTTCCTTTTCATATTTGGGCGTAACAAAGAAATTACAACAAGAAAACCTAGGCATGTTGGCAGCGCTATCTAGATCTCTGGCTCACTAGTGTGTCAAAAATTCAAAAGTTCACTTATTTGATTTGGGCAAAATGATACTTTTGAGTTTCTTCCAACATTTCCAATCCTAATTTCGATGTTAATTCTCACCAATTCCAGACTCACAGAACCCTCATCTTACAACCTGTCTCCTCTGAGTTAGTGAAGCTACAAAGGTTTTCTAAGTCTAATTCTGGTAAGTCCTCTTAAACCTTTGTTTGTGTATAACTAATGTTGCTGTTACTGGTAGCTATTGAGAGATGCGAAAATTGAAAGTTGAAATTGTGGATTTCATAAATAGGATATGGGGAAGTGAAATTGGATAGACCAGCTGCTAAAAAAATCAACAGGGAAGGAAATGTTGAGAGGGTTACAGCAAACATTTGAATTGATTAGTTCTGATGACTAGGCTAAAGCTGTTATGATTTGTAGCTCAGTTCCTAAAGTATTCTATGCTGGAGCTGTTTTGAAGGTGATAAATACTGTCTTATTTTTCAATTGAAAGATTGATTTGCTCAAACCATTACACAGTATGTGAGAGTTAGATGGTATTTAGTTTTGTCATAGAGTGCTTGTAATGTGAGATTAGATGGGATATAGGATATTGTTGAAGTACTAGAGAAGTAGCTTGTTGCAAAGATATTAGAGATATCATACTAGGCATCTTTGGTATCAACTATGATGACTAAAAAGGGAATATCTAAATTGATAATTGAATGTTGCTTGTTTGCATTGATTTGAATATATTTTGTTAATCTAATAATAATCCCATGTCGGTAGATGTTGTTTTTACAAATTATTTTGTAATTTAGGCTTGTTTCTTGAAGTAGGAAATTGTAACCTTTCATTCTAAATTGATTTGTAGATTAGAAAAAGGTTGAATTCTGATAGCAATTAGTTGTTGAACATTAAACTGATATGTTGTGTTAATATAAAACAATGTAGAAAAGATTATGAGTGGCTTATAACTTGAAAAGTTATAATCCTGAGTTATATATGCTTCATATCATTTTTACATAATTGTTATATGTCCGTTATATATATGTTCAATGATTGTTATATGCATGTTATATGTCGGTCTAATATCTTTAAAGGTGTGAGTGAATGCATACACAGAATAAGGATATGATCTCTGTTATCAGCAAACTGATTTCTGTATCTTGACAACACAGATTAAATGGAGTGGCGTTCTATTAGAAATGATCAAGTTACTGCTGACATAGAAGAGTGAGAGGATTTTATTGGAAATAATACTTCAAAAAATTATTTTCTTTTAAATTTTGTCTATTTTTGTTCCCACAGGCATCCTATCTATGATATAGATGCTCCAGATTTGTACGTTCCCTTCATGGCATTCGACACATATTTTGTACTTATTAGATTGACATTGGTACTTAATGGAAAGTACTTATATTACTGTTATCGATTAATCTATGTATTTTACATGAAAATTGTAGCTTGATCACTCCTTTTTTTAAATAATTACTTTTTGAACTTCTTCAATAGCCTTTTTATTCTATATATTATAAGCTTTTCAATTTGTAATCTCAAATGGTTATAGGTTGCTTAGCTTTTGTTAACTATTAATTGATGCTCTTCTTGTTATGCTCTTTATCTATTTGCAGTACTCTCGTTGTACATCCTTAAATAAAATAGCTCACTAAGGCATTAT
>CATIWQ010053042.1:0-30692 GCA_949673415.1 Euphorbia schlechtendalii | reverse complement strand
ATAACTTTTCTAATCCTAGCGCAAATGAGATAAGACTATTATATAAACCTGGACAACGTCAATACTATGCTTAGTATGGGTCGCTCTCACATAGCCATATTTAGCAAGTTACCATTCCAAAAATGTTGGCTCACTAAACAGTGTTATATCTCATATACAGTGATTATACATGATATTGTTAACCCCGAAACTACTCTTAAAATTAACGCCAATGCATATAACTTTATTAACATAAAAGACTTAGCACGAAATACGCATTATGACACATAGGCATATCATAAACTTCAAAATAGAAAGTATAAGAAGAAAGCAAAGAAAAGTTGTAAGGTATGTAAGTGAAAGCTAAAGTTGATCAAACCATATCCACTCTTTAATGGGAGTCGTCAATTGCTTTGAATTCAATCTCGGGCAGTATAGAACCTCCGCTAGGATGCTATTCTTTGTGAATATCAAATAAATGAATATTGAAGAACGAAAACTTTTATTGATAAGTGATTTGCAAGTACACTTATACAATAATCGCTCGAGAATATAGAGAAATCTAGTGATCAAAACAAGGATTCGAATCACTTAAACATTTTCTCGCTAACACTTAAGAACGTAGCGAATCTAACTACACACACACACACACTATATTTGCACTCTTTTTTTCTCTGCACTTCCTTTATTGCACTGAAGGCATACCACACGAAATTGTTGAGGATTTGGAGTCTTATTTATAAAGTTTGAAGAGTTGCGTCTATCCAAATGAAGAGTCATATCCATTAGTGAAAGATTGCATCTCTTCAATGTGATTGGTTGAGAGGCTTTGATTCAATCCACAATGGATATGCACCTTTTCACGATTGGTTAACTCCTGATAAGTGTCTTTTCATTGGTAGTTAATGGTGGTTGATCATGCTTATCTGGCGGTTGGTAGTTAAGAAGATAATACCAGAATACCATCACGATATGTGATTCACGACCGTGAACCTTTGATTGGTAGATTTCTGTTTATGAAGTGAATAGGTCGCGACCGCGAGGCATTGTCGTGACCGTGAATTGAGTTTTCTTCAGAAATCTCCTTATAACTTCACCGATCTTCGACAGCTTTGATTCTAAGCCAAATCTTCAAGTTCCACGCATCATTTTGCACCTTTTTCACTCTTTTTTCATTGAATTCCACTTTAGTTCATTTTACTTCCAAGATTTACCTAGTATCTGCATTTGCATCAAAAGCAACACATACCACGTGAAATCTTTTATATGAAGTGTAAAAATGACTAAAACTATAGTGTTTATATTACAAAATTATAATGATAATAAGTGTAATTATACACTTATTATACGCTACCCTTGATTGGTAAAGCTCACCTGTTGAAGATTGAAGAACGGTACTCTAATCAGTGAATCAATATTTTAGTGATTTGTTCTCCACCCAAAAGGAGAATCTGTATTGGTAAAGCTAGCCTGCGATCTCTATACTCTCATTATTATCTATTACATTTAAAATTATAAATTGCAAATTTGTTAAGCTTACTGACTGCATCAAAGGATAACATATGAGAAACTTGATAAACAAAGTTTCCACAAAAGCACATTCGGAAGCAAGAATTCTGCAAAGCCTCTGAGGACAATGATAAACTCGAAAAAGAATCATTCACCCCCAATGACTTGTAAAATTACATTTTTAGGTCTAACAAGTGGTATGAGAGCAATCTTTACCAAAGGATTTAACCAATCTTGAGTTAAAGATCACATAAACATGGGTGAAAACTACATGAAACATCTTCCTAGTAATCAGATCATAAAGATAACCCTACAAGGTCTTTTTGTGTCAAGATCTCCCTTGTACTTCAGATAGTACTACACATAAGGAAGCACAAGATGAAAAACTTCATCCAATCTTAGGATATGTATGCTTGGCTAGCAATCACCAATGATCTATACATACCCATAATGACTTTAGAAAAGTAACTATCCCAAAACCTGAAAGTGCATATAACGACTCTGATATAAAGAAATTGCAAAGTATTGTTGTTACTATTAACTCTGTTATGTGTGCTTTAGATGTTATAAAATATAACATAATTTCAAGTTGTGAGAGCGCTTGAGAAATATGAAAGAAATTGGAAATCACATATGAAGGAATCGATAAAGTCAAGGAGTCCAAAAATAACCAGAACTTGCATCATTACAATGAGATGGAGGAGAATGAATCTATCTCCATCATGAACTCTAAATTCAAAAACATTATCAGTGAGCTTAAAAGATTGAGAAAATGTTCTTAAAGGAAGAACATGTCAAGAAAATCCTCAAAAACCTAACCAAAGAATGATAGACTAAGAAAACAACCATTGAAGAAGCTCAAGATCTCACCACTTATATGTATGATGAGTTGATTGGATCTTAGATCACTCATGAGATCCTGATGCAGGATTTCCAAAAGAAGAACAAAGCTAAAGTTGAGGGTAAAAAGGTCATCCGAATGTTCGACGATGATGAATAAATGGCTACGTTAGTTAGAAAATTTAGGAAATTCATGAAGAAGAGTGGAAAATTCCCTCACAAGTTCTAGAAGAAAGGAAGCTTCCCTCAAAAGTAGGATCATCAAAAGAAAGAACTTTCAAAAGGAAAGTTTAGGTCCTTTGGAGATATATCAAAGGATGAATATTACAATTATCCCAAGTTAAAAAAGGAGAAGGGAAGAAACGCTATGGTTGCAACATAGAGCAATAGTGAAAGGAAGTATCTCTTGAGTCATCCATCAGTGATGAAGAGTTCGCTCAAATTTGCTTCATGGCTATAGATGATTTGGCACCTACCATTGAGTTAGATGCTGACATAGAGAGGATGTCATCTTTAAAGTAATCTTCTCAAAGTCTTTCATTCTAGAATGATGAGGTAAACTCTAACTTTAAAATGCCCAATAAAATTATGCAAGTTCTGATGGACATCTACAAGATGATCAAGAAGAATAGAAATCAAGTGAAGGTGATTGAGGAAAACCTTGAGGAATTTGCTATGCATGATAAGGAAATGAGAAAAATAGTGAATGCCTTGCATAAAAGGTAGATTGATCTTGAAACTAATATTGAGAAACATAAGAAGGAGCTGGTGCTAGTGGGAGTAAATGTAGCAGAGCTCAATAAAAGAATAATGTTGATTGAAGGACATCTGTCTAGGAAAATAACCTTCCCAGAAATGAGCAGACCTCATAAGTATAACCAGACTCCAAGGACAAATCATCCTCATAGGTCAGTGCAGAGAAATCCTCAACCTCAAAGGCAAGCCCAAACATAAATTCAAAATACACCTCAAGGATATGAATACTCAAATGATGCAAGTAAATCTCAAAGGAGAGAAAACACTCAAAGGAATAGTCAATATCAGAGGCAAACTACAAATATATCCTCAGACGGAGGCAAGTTCCACAACAAGAAAGAGTTCAATAACCTTTTGATATATGCCCTCCTTAATAACATCAAAGCTAAAAGAAGTTCAACCTCCATTATATTTTCTAAGGAAAGAAGAACCACACATCAACAATCTGCAAGAACATAAATGCATACTATAATGATTACACGGAACTTGATTTAGATTTTGATACACCCAAACCCAAGGGAAACTAGGTTCGAAGCCTTTGTCTTTTGCTAAGCCTTAGGTCCACAGAAGGTCAAAAGCTTTAGTACATTGACAATGGATACTCAAAGCATATGATAGGAAATGAAGACTCATTCATTTCTCTAGAACTTAAAAGATGTGGAAGTGTAAGCTTTTAAGACAATAAGAAAGGAAAAATCATAAGAAAATGAACTATTGGATCTGAAATCAAGATTGATGAAGTCTCTCTAGTAGATTGGCTAAATTTTAATCTTCTGAGTGTAGCTCAACTATGTGATTAGAGGAGAAAAGTCACCTTTGATTTAAATGGGTGGTTAATCATTGATTGTAAGTCAAATTAAACCATTCTTGATGCACCTAGAGTAAAATATGTTTAAATGATAGATATAAATGACAAAACCAAAAAGGATATATGTTTGGTGTCTAAAGAAGAGGAATCTTGGCTATGGAATAAAAGATTGAGACATGTTAACATGAATCTTCTGTTTAAACTAACCAAACAAAAACTTGTCGAGAGATTGCCAAGTTAAACCTTTGAAAAGGATCACTTATGTAATGCATGTTGATATGGAAAATAGTTCAAAAAGAGTTCTTGAACTAGTACATATAGATCTATTTGGCCTTGTTCAACCTGTGAGCATGGAAGGACACAAATATACCATGGTAATAGTAGATGTCTATTCGAGCTATACATGAATTTTCCTGCTCAGTAGTAAGGATGAAGTCTATGAGGGTTTTTCCAAACCATGCAATAGATTTAAAGTTGAACCAAATGCTTTATTATCAAAAAATCAAAAGTGATCATGGTAAAGAATGAAAAAATAAGTTATTTACTGGATTCTATGATGTTAGAGGCATTGAGCCCAACTTTTCTACTCCTCACACTACTAAATAAAATGGGGTTTTTGAAAGGAAAAACAAAACAATAGTTGAGATGGCTCGATCAATGCTAAGTGTGAGCGGATGTTCTCAAGGTTTCAACTTTATTAACCCCTAGGATTTTTTATTTAATAATGAAGCCAAAAACCTTGTCTCTCACTTTCCTACCGATAAGATATAAGTTCAAAATACGAACAGGTGTTGTCAGTACCCCTTATCTAAATAGAAAAATGGTGACCACTGCAAGTATACAGTTACGATGTAGTTTTAAAAGATATCGATCCCACAAGGAAGGACTAGCTCTAAAGAACAACAAGAAAAACGAAACAAAGAAAATAAAATATTTTTGGATTTTAGTTGGGAGGATTAGAATGAAGAATGGATAGATATATTTATGGAAGACTAGAGACTCTAAGTATATAGAGTTTTCCTACTAAATAAGTATAGCAAAGAAAACATCCAAGTTCAATAAAGTTATTACATTCACTAGACTAATCAAACATAGTTGGTTCTAGACAATTAGATGTTCAATGATTCACCGCAGATCAACACATGAAATGACTTTTCTAAATCTAGTGCAAACGAATAAAGGCAATTATATAAACCTGGACAACAATATTACTATGCTTAGTACAGGTCGCTCTCAAATAGCCACATTTAGCAAGTTACCATTCCAAAAATGTTGGCTCACTAAACAACTTTAAAATCAAAGATCCAATGATTATACACAATCTCGTTAACCCCAAAACTACTCTTAAAGTTAACTCAAAGGAATATAACTTGATTAATATAAAAGACTCAACAAGAAATACACATTATGACACATAGACATATCATAAACTTCGAAATATGAAGTAAAAGTAAAAAGCAAAGCAAAGTTGTAAGGTATGCAAGTGAAAGCTAAAGTAGATCAAATAGTATCCACTCTTTAATGGGAGTCATCAATTCCCGCAATCCCTGTGTCTGCTTTGAATTTGGTCTCGGCCCATATAGAACCTCTGCTAGGATGCTATTCTTTGTGAGTATCGAACAAACGAATGTTGAAGAATGAAAACTTTTATTGATAAGTGATTTGCAAGTACACTTATACAACAATCGCTCGAATATGTAGAGAAATCTAGTGATCGAAACAAGGATTCGAATCACTTAAACATTTTCTCGCTAACACTTATAAACGTAGTGAAAACTAAATGATTTCACTCTCTATCTATGCACAAACTATATCTCTCACTTTTTCTAATTCCAATTCCATGAAATTTGTGAGGTTTGGAGCCCTATTTATAGAGTTCGAAGGTTGTGTCTATCCAAACGAAGAGTTTTATCCGTTGGCAAAAGATTGCATCACTTCATTGTGATTGGTTGAGAAGCTTTAATCTTATCCACAATGGATAGGCACCTTTTCATGATTGGTTGACTTCCAAAAGGTGTCTTTTCATTTGGTAATTGATGGTGGTTGATCATTCTTATCTAGTGGTTGAAAGAAGATAAGAGTTGACCAAAAGAAATCCAAGTCGCGACCGCGAGGTACATGTCGTGATCGTGAACTTTTGGTTGGCAATTTTCTATTCTGAAGAATACTAAGTCACAAACGTGAATTGTGTTTTTCTTCAGAATTCTTCTTGTAACTTCATTGATCTTATACAGCTTCGATCTTGAGCCAAATCTTTAAGTTCCATGCATCTTTTTACACCTTTTTCACTCTTTTTACATAGATTTCCACTGTAGATCATTTTACTCCCAAGATTTACCTAGTATTTGCATTTGCACAAAAAAAAACTACATACCACGTGAAATCTTTTATATGAAGTATAAAAATGACTTAAACTATAGTGTTTAGTGTATAAAATTATAATGATAATAAGTTTAATTATACACTTATCAGGGTCCCCGACCTGACATTTTATTTTCACCAAAACACCTCGGTGGATAGCGCCTTTCTAGGTAGTGCGCTCTCAGCCTATCTCATTCATTTCATTTGCTCACATCAACATCATCATAGTCTTTTAGATCAATTGGGACTCGCTCCCTATTCCTCAAAATTGTGGGAACTCTAGGGCCAAGCTCAATAGATAGTTATGTGTGCATGCTTTGTGATTGATTGGATAAAGTTTTTTATGCAATTTTTCCAAAACGTATAATGTATGCCTTCAAAGAGTGGAGGCCTGGTTATAGACATTCCTTCTTTAAGGAAAGTAGTCTGCCCATAACTGAAAGAAAAGTTATTATAAGACATAAGGATCTTTGACTCAAAGATGATGAATATTTGAAGTTGAGCACTTGCTTTTATACCACTTGTTGGTCCGAAATAGCTTAAATAACACAGTAGAGGGGATGAATACAATTACGTGGTTCTTTTTAATTTTATGAAATTCTTTTTCCAAGTTCAAATTTTAGATGCTTGTTGAGTAACTCATGCTGAATACAGGTCTAAAAATTATAAACTACTCAGCTTCACTCACTTAGTTTAACTTCAATCTTTGCTGAGTAATTCACTCAGCTTGGATTGGTTTTTCAAGCTTAATGATTAAAATATAGAGAACAATGAATGAGCAATACGCTATAAATACTGGTTAATCAAGACAGTAATTGAATATGCAAATGTTGCAAGGTGAAATTTCAAAACTTAAAATTAACCTAAGGATCACCTAAGCATGCCATGATTGATATAATCTAGGTTAAAACGTTACATTGATGCTTTTAGATTTATAAAGCTTATAAAAGAAATCTAGCATCTAAGTTTAAAACATTACCATTTGATGTGTGCTTTCTCTTTCTTTGGTAGCGATGTTCCCTTAGAGAAATTCGACCGAACTTTGTTAGCACAAGCTTCCAAACTAGGATAGCCTCTACGATTGATCCACACATATCTTCACCGACCAAAACCTCGTTGAGGAAGAACTCATTAGTAAACAACAGCTACTAGATCGCTCGAAGTCCAACTTGAAAATAAACCAAGAAGGCTCACTTTAGAAAGAGCCTTCAAAAGAATTCTTCATTTATTTAGAGAAACTTCTGGAGGATCTTGCACAACGAACGAAGAGAGAGATGTTGAACAAAGAGAGAAAAGCTGAGTTGAAGTGTGTAGAATAAAGAGGAGCTGGACGGCTATATATAAGGAAAAAAGGGGAGTGTTAGACTCCCCCTCAAACACTACGTGAGATGGGTCCCTTCCAAGCTTAGCGGGTTAGTCACGCTGGTCACAAGGGCCTGCGGGCTAACCCGGTGCCTTGCTGCTGCAAGCATGGGCTTGCGGCCTGCTCACACCAATGCGCTAGAGGCCTTGTGCTACCATGTACCACGCTTGTGGGCTTCCAACCTGCTAGCATATGTGGGCTAACCCCACTCGCTAGCGGCCCGCGTAAGCCTCACTTCGAACAACCAATGTTCGTTCGGGGCTCACTCGTAAAGAGAAAAGTTCCCTTACTTCGCTCTGTGCAATTTTCCCTATTTTCTCTTTATTCCCTTTAATTACTAATTCAGTCCAACCATTTTATAATTCTTCTAACAAATTCAACATCTAGATATTATCAGCACAGTCCCAGTCTATAGGTTCTTTACTTAGTCCGATAAAGACCCAAAGTGTGTGACCTCATAGGATCCAAAAGTATTAAGCCGCTAGAGGTTAACCTAAACTTGGCTTCCCATCCTGGAACCTTTAAGCTCAGTGTTCTAGACCAATATGGAACCCGATAGCTCTAGACAATCAAATGGGCTTTCTAGCAAAGGCATATGATCCCTAGTAGTTGGAAAGTCACGTGCCTGTGACTTGTTTCGGTTTTGTAGTAGTAACGAATACAATACACTTCTTCCATCATGCTAAGTACCATCCAATTTATTAAGCTTAGATTAAGTGTCAGCTCATATAATAGCCGTAGCTACCTTGGAAGACTTGTTCATGAAAAACACCACTCGGCCATTATGTATCAAGATTGACTAGAAACTCTGCTATTAATCTTATACTCCGGTTAGAGGTTTAAGAGTGTGTCACTTCAACCAGGGCCCCTAGGGTATATCTCCCATTATATCACTATATTAGGAGCTATAGATCCCATCTCGACTACTCGGTTTACCAACATGTGATCATCCCTATAGCCGTAATCACTCGTGTCATCCTCATCGCTAGGGTATGAATAAGTATGACCCAAAGTATAGCAACTCCTATACAAGGTAACTAGTATCTCAGGTTTGAGGATACTTGTACTACTACTGCAATGAGACATGACACCCATACATGGATATAGTTATTTTCGAGTGTCTATCTCATAGAGGTCTCCAATGTATTACCTGAATACATTCATGTGTTAACTCAAGGTACCACCTTCAGCTCATGAGATTGGCTACTGCAATCTAATCCAAGGAGTATGCCTACACATGTTAATCTGTCTACTCCATAGATGTCCAGTCTCAATAAAACTATGACTAGGGATATTTAAACTATTGATAGTAACACGTATGTGTAGTTCACACTCCACATAGCTCCAATTATATCCTCGCACTTTTATACTATGGAGTAGTCATGGACTTTGTATCATCAATGCCCATCTACATATTAAATACTATATATGTATGATACCAACGAGATACATAAATAAATTAAAAGCATTGATAGGCAACAAAGATGCCTTAATTATTATTAATAATAATAATTCGTAACTGTTTTTACATTATAACTAATAAAGATATATCATCCAAATTTCCTCTAAGGTCGAGTGCAAACCATAGCATACATGATGGAGCCTATTGTTGAGGCATAGGGTATTCTATTCATGCACAGTCTCTCCTCTTTTGTTCTCGGACACTTAGATTTAGAAAGGTTAATCTCGTGAGACATTGAGAGATAACCCTTTCTTGATTGCTCAAGGTTAAATCTAGCCAAAACCTTGTCTATGTATGTACTTTATGAAAGCTCTAGCATTCTTCTACATCTATCTTGTTAGATTTTTATACCTAGTATAAAATTTGCATCTTCAAGGTTTTCCATGGAGAACTTCTTTGACAACCATGTCTTAACTGTTCGAAGAAAAGGAATATCATCTCGTATCAGTAATATGTCATCACCATATAATACAAGGAAAACAATCGCACTCCCATTAGCCTTCTTATATACACAGGGCTCATTAGCATTTGACACTAAAATAATTTCTTGGATTGTCTCATCAAACCTAATATTCTAACTCCTCGATGCTTGCTTAAGTCCGTAAATGGACTTCTGCAACTTGCATACCTTTAAGCCATCCTTTGATGTAAAACCCTTGGGTTGCACCATTAACACATCCTTTCTAGATTCCCGTTAAAGAATTATCTTCACATCTATCTGCTAAATCTCATAATCGTAATGAGCGGTGATGGCAAGGAGTATCCTGATAGATTTTAGCATGGCCACCGGTGAAAAGGTCTCATCATAGTCAATGTCTTCTTTTTTTACTGTACCTTTTTGCAACCAGCCTTGTTTTATAGGTAACTACATTACCGTCCATGTCATTTTTCTTCTTGAAAACACACTTGCATCTTATGGGCCTAATCCCACTTGTAGCATCAATCAAGCTCCAAACTTGATTTTCTTACATGGAGTCCATCTTCGACCTCATGGTTGTAAGCCATTTGTCGGATTCAGATCCTTCTATTGCCTCATTATATGTGTTGGGCTCATCATCTTCCATATGGAAGAGATGTTTATCATCAGAGATGAAAAACCTATATCATTCAAGAGCGATTAGAGCCTGGCCTGACCTACTCAATGTCAGTGTTATAGTAGGCTATTCTATGCTTACACTATCTTGTGAAATAGGTGTAGGTATAATTAGTTAATTGTTTGTTTGATCTTCTTGAGTGCCTAACTCAATATTGCTCCCACTAGCTTTTGCAAGTATATGTTCCTTCTTGAGGAATTGAGTATTTCTGGAAACAAGGAATTTTTGTTCCTTGGGAGAAAAGAAGGTATATGTTATAGGCTCCTTAAGGTAACCTACAAACAAACACCTGTCAGTCTTAACACCCAACTTATCTGAACTCGTCCTCTTTACATAAGCAGGACTTCCGCAAACTCGCGGGTGAGAAAGAGCATATTTCTTACCATACCATAATTCATATTGAGTTTGATCAACTTATTTAGAGGACACTCTATTTAGAATATAAACTGGGCTCTCAAGTGCATAGCCCTTAAAGGATCTGCTAAGTTCTGATTGGCTCATCATGGACTTAACCATATTGAGTAAGGTTCGATTCCTCCTTTCTGACACTCCTTTGTGTTGGGGTGTATAAGGAGGTATCCACTAGGATAAAATACCATTATCCCTTAGATAATTCTAAACTCTTGGCTTACGTATTCACCACCTCGAATAGATCAAAGGGTCTTGACACTTTTCCCATGTTGTTTCTCTACTTCAGTTCTGAACTCTTTGAATTTCTCATAACTTCCAAACTTGTGCCTCATAAGGTATAAATAACCATATCGCGAGTAATCATCGATAAAGGTTATGAAGTAGATGAAACCCTTGTGTGTCTTTACACTCATTGGACCAAAAACATCAAAATGTATTATTTCTAAAGTACTAGTTGCACGCTATCCCTTTCTTTTGAAAGGTTTCTTAGTCATCTTCCGACAAGATTTGCACGCACCTTAGGATTCCCATTCCATTGGGCCTAAGTCTCCACATTTGTATAACTTAGTTAAGCAAGTCTCATTTATGTGGCCTAGACGACAATGCCATAAGTATGAGGACTTCTCATTATCTAATCTCGATTTCTTACCAATGTTCATATTTATAATTTCTATTTTAGTATCTTGAACATAAATGCCATCCATAGATATTCCACAAGCATAAAGAACATTATCACATTGAATTTGACATTTATTATTAGAAAATAAAATTTCAAATCCCTCTGTTACTAAAGGTGCAACAAAAATAATATTCTTAGTGACAGCAGGAATATAATAGCAATTGTTCAAAACTAAAACTAGGATACTAGGAAAACGAAGGCCATATGTCCCTACAGCTGTTGCAGTAACACGTGCTCCATTTCCAACTTTTATGTCCATTTCCCTCTTTGCAAACATCCTACTTTTCCACGATCCCTGCATAGAAGTACAAATATGAGTACCACAATTAGTATCTAATACCCAAGTAGACCCATAGGGAACTATATAAAAACTCTCTATCATGAACATACCTGAAGTATATGCTTCACTTGGCTTCTTCTTCACTTGTTTAAAAATCTGAACTTTGCAATCGTTCTTCTAGTGGCCGGCCTTGCCACTTTGGAAGCAGAAATTTGTAGTTTCTTTCTTACTTTTCTTCTTACTGATTTTCTTCTTGGCACTCAGACCCTTTCTAAAATGGGACCCACCCTTGGAAGGTTTGGTTTTCTCAAACAAAAGTAAAGCCTTTGGATCCTATTGAATCTTAGACTCTACCATTTTCAACATGTTGACCAACTCGGGCAGTGTGGCATCGATCTTGTTCATATAATAATTAGTCACAAATTGTAAATAAATTTAAGTTAATGAGGTAAGAATCAGATCCACACATAATTCATGATCCATCACGAAACCCAGTCGAGTCAGCTTCTCTATATAACCCATAGTTTAAGAGTATGTTGTGGTGCTGAAGTGCCAACCTGCATCTTCATTCCGAATAAGAGTTTTGATGTATCAAATTTTTGGAACATGGCCTGATATGAAAAGAGCTCATGAAGATGGAAAATCATGGTATCAAGGTCCATGCTATCATGCAATTTCTGAAGCTCATAATTCATGGTTGCTAAAATATACATACCGCTGTTTCACTATCTTTTATGTGCTTCTCCCATACCTCATGTTCATTGGCTTCATAGCATCATTTACAACATCAGGCTCATCAGGGAGGGCTCATCTTGAACATAAGCTATCCTTTCGGATCTGAGGACTATCCTCACCATCCTGAACCAATCACTAAAGTTTGAACCATCTAATTTGTTATCAAGACTTAAGCGAAGGTTTATGTTCAGATTCATTGTTCAACCTAGATATAAGATAAATTTGTTTAGACATTAGTAAATGTACGTGCATTTAATATAAGGTCTTTAATTAAACACATAATTCCTATTATTTTTTCAACATTAAAATAACTCCTTCTATTTAAATTCATGTTGGTTCATCCAATTTTCCACAGTAGGTAGCACCCATAGCCACTTATCATGACCTTGCCATGTAGATCAAGCCATAAGAAGATAACTATGGTTGGAACCCATCCATTTGCATCTAATGTAATTGCTAATCCATTTGAGTTCTCTTTCTCGCGATGTGCATACCCAATTGTAAGACTCCTCAAATGTGTCTCCAATCTTACATTAGCTCCAATAATATGGATAACTAACCCATTTTGGTTAAGGCTTTAACTCCATCTAGTCTCATTACCAAACACATGTTAAGGGAAGGCATGTTGTATATGTGCTTACATCAGTTAATAAGGTTTGTATCACTACTTATGACGGGAAGACTATATACCACCTTAATATTGTTGTAGGGATTTCATTGGTGCTATTAATCTCACCATAGTATAGGTCTTATATGATGAATATGATTACGAAATAATAATTATGGGCTATTAGGAATTATTAACTCTAAGGGAACATGCTTTGGACTGGTACATCATAATCATTCCATTATGCGAAGACTCCTCATAGCATGCAAAACAAACAAGGTCCATGTTTAATTCATTACACCTATGTGTATAAGTTTTAATTTAACAACTTAAACAACATTTGTAAAACCATATGCGGAACCGAATTCCCATAATAAAAATTGACTAAATCATAAAAGTCTCAAGGGTACTTTTGAATCTAATACCGATGGAGATTTTCAAGTAAGAGAGGCCTCCCTTAAAGTGAATGAGAAGCGAAGTCAAATTCTTGCCAAAATAACTATGGGTACTTTGATTCGTTATTCATTCTTTAATTGAGTGAAGTAAAGGATGACCCTCAATCAAAGAATTTACACGTGTGGTAAAACATTGCTAATTTATATGATAATCCCCTAGACTAAGTTTGAGCAAAACCTTAGTCTAGTTATTACATCCATTTCTATAATACGAATTGAAACCTAAATCATGCATAGCATACTTTAATCAACTTATAAAAAATATCATTTTAACATATTATAAACAACCATGCATAGCATAAGGCAGGCTCTGATACCACTATTGGTTAATCAAGGCAGTAATTCAACATTCAAGTGTTGCAAGGTAAAATTTCCAAACTTAAAATTAACTTAAGGATCTTCTAAGCATGTCATGATTGATATAATCTAGGTTAAACCGTTCCATAGATGCTTTTAGGTTTATAAAGCTTATAAAAGAAACCTAGCATATAAGTTTATAAGATTACCAGTTGATGCATGTTTTCTCTTTCTTTGTAGCTGTTTTCCCTTAGAGCAATTTGGTAGAACTTCGTTAGCACAAATTTCCAAACTAGGATAGCCTCTACGATGGATCCATATGGATCTTAATTGACCAAAACCTCATTGAGGATGAACTCGTTAGTAAATAAACAAAGAAGGCTCACTTTAGAAAGAGCCTTCAAAAGAATTCTTTGTTTATTTGGAGAAACTCATGGAGGATCTTACACATGGACTGAAGAGAGAGATGTCGAACTCGGAGAGAAATGCTGAGCTGAAATGTGTAGAATAAAGAGGAGCCGGATGGCTATATATAGGAAAAAGGGGGAGAGTTAGACTCCCCCTCAAACATAAGGTGGGATGGGAATATTCCCATCCCATCATAGCGGGTTAGCCATGCGGGTCATAAGGAACAGCGGGCTAACCCCCAAGCCCATGTAAGGGGAGCCCTTGCAAGCTTACCTTGTTGCCGTAAGCATGTGCTTGTGGCCTTCCCATGCAAATGCATTAGCGGGCTTGTAGCCCACTAGCGCGCGTGGGTGAACCCTGCATGCTAGCAACCCGCGAGCTTTTTTTGCTTGCTGGGTAGTCTCACAGGCCCCAATCCAAACAACCCGTGTTCATTTGGGGCCCACTCACAACAAGAAAAATTCTCTTGCTTCGCTCTGTGCAATAATCCCTATTTTCTCTTTATTCCCTTTAATTATTAATTTGATCCAATCAATTAATAATTCTTCTAATGAATTAGACAACCAGATATTCTCAGCATAAACCTAGTCTATAGGTTAATTACTTAGTCCGATAAAGATCCAAAGTGTGTGACCTCATATGATCCCAAAGTATTGAGCCGCTAGAGGTTAAATTAAACTTGGTTTCCCATCCGGGAACCTTTAAGATAAGTGTTCCAGACCGATATGGAACCTGATAGCTCTAAACAATCAAATGGGCTTTCTAGCAAAGGCATATGATCCCCCAATACTTGGAACGTCATGTGCTCTTGACTTGATCCAGTTCTGCAGTAGTAACCTATACAATACACTCAGGTTAAGTACCATCTAGTTTATTTAGTTTGGATTAAGTGTCAGCTCATGTACCTTAGGCCCCTACCATCTAGAATTAGACTTGTTCACAAAGAACACCACTCGGTTATTATGTATTAAGACAAGGGGCCTAAGGTACATCTCCAATTATATAAATATATCAAAAGTGATGGATCCCATCTTAACTACTCGACTTACCAACATGTGATCATCACTATACCCGTAATCACCCCGTGTCATCCTGATCGCCAGGGTATGAATAAGTATGACCCTAAGTATAGCAACTCCTATACAAGGTAGCCAATATCTCACATATGAGGATACTTATACTACTACTGTAATAAGAAAAGACACCAACACATGGATATAGTTATTTTGAGTGTTTGTCTTATAGCGGTCTCTAATGTATTACCCGAATACATTCATGTGTTAACTCAAGGTACCACATTTAGCTCATGAGATTGGCTGCTTGGATCTAATCCAAGAAGTAAGCCTACACATGCTAGTCTGTCCACTCCATTGATATCGAGTCTCAATGAAACTATGACTAGGGACATTTAGACTATTTATAGTAACACCTATGTGTGATTCTCACACCACATAGCTCCTACTATATCCTCGCACTTTAACGTTATGAAGTAGTCATGGACTTTGTCTCATCAATGCGCATATACATGTTTAATACTATACATATATGATACCAGCGAGATACATAAATAAATTAAAAGTGCTAATAAGTAACAAAGATGCATTAATTATTATAAATAATAATTTGAAACAGTTTGTACATTATAACTAATAAAGATATATCGCCCTAATTACCTCTAGGGCATACATCATGTCTAACAATAAAGATAGCTTGGAATGGTTTTTCAAGCTTAACAATTAACACCTTAGATTTTATCCTTGTTCGGCCCTGAGCCTACCTCTAGTCCCCGGATTCCTTTTCGAGCTTAATCCACTTGCGCTTCTTTCCTTCCTTAGGTGAATAAGCCTTTACAGCGGGTAGAAGCGATTACACAAAATACCTTACTTTCCAACTACCTCTCAATACATAGTTTAGGTACCCTTCCTAAACTGTCGCTTAGATTTGAATAAGAAATGCCAACTAAGGATTTCAATTTATAAAACACGTTGAATCCTTTTACAATGTTGAATCTAAGGTTTGATTCTCTCTATAACAAATAGATTGATCGATTTGCATTTGCTTAGAATGCTTGATTTAGAATTTCTAAATGCTAAGACTATTTTGACAATATTTCAGCACTTAAGAAATTCGAGGTTATTCATCAAGATTGAACGTCTTCTTCAATTTTCTATTTATACTAGAAGGTCTTGGAAGTAGCCGTTGCAAACTTTTCTTCCAAACATTATCATCAATTTCTCTTCTCTTCTCTTCACAGCTTTCAAATTTGTGTATTTGAAACAAATTCTAGTATGTTTTAGAGACAGAGAATTCGAACGTAAAAGCGCGAGATTGATCCATTAATCTTAATGCATCTAAAACTTGTTTTCTTAAAGAATATAGTTATGATAGAGAGGTTCACGAGATGTAACGTGGAGAATTTTGATTTGTCTGATTGCTGACATTATAAAGTTGTGTAGAGACACGAAGTAATGGCTCATGTCAGAAGATTCCTTTTGTTTTTGTTTAGCGAGGAATCTCTAACATTCCGTACTACACCTTTTTGTTGTGAGAACCACTTGAAATATCTTCTTTAATTTCAACATTTTTTCTCCTCAAAAGCATAAAAGGAATATCAATCTCTCACAAGCAGCATTAAAGGCATATTTGTGATTATATTCTCTAAGTGTCAAAGAACTTAGCTTTTCTTACTCTAAGCCATAACTTAATTAAAACTTAGTAAACTGAGTTGTTTTCCCTTAAACAAACTCAAGTAAACTTGCTTAATTAATAATCTACTTAGTACTTAATTAATTTAACTATCCTAGACCCTTTGTTATTTCCAAAATGTTTTAAGTACTATGAATTACTATTAACTTGGCTTCAACACAAGGTTCACATGCCCCATAGGATTCTCATTCCATTAGACCCACATCACCACATTTGTGTAACTTAGTTAAGCAAGTCTATTTAAATGGCCTAGACGACAAAGCTACAAGTATGAAGATTTCTCATTATCTATCTTCGATTTCTTAACAATGTTCATGTATAGAATTTCAGTTTTAATATCTCGAACATAAATTTCATCCACTCACATTCCACAAGCATAAAGAATATTATCAAGTCTAATTTGACTATTATTATTTAAAATTAAATATCAAATCCTTTTGTTGCTAAACATGCAATAGAAATAATATTCTTAGTTACAACATGAATATAATAGCAATTGTTCAAAATTAAAACAAGGCCACTAGGAAAACGAAGGCTATATGTCCCTACAACTATTGCTGTAACCCATGCTCCATTTCAAAATCTTAGGTCCATTTCCCTCTTTGCAAGCCATATACTATTCCGCAATCCCTGCACAAAAGCACAAATATGAAACAACAACCAATATCCAATACCCATTTAGACTCATAAGGAATATTTAGAGAAACTCTCTATCATGAACATACTTGAAGTAGATGCCTCACTTGTTCAAAAATCTTAGCTTTTAACTTGCGTTTCATTTCGGCATTTTTAATGAGTCTTCTCTTGATTTTCTTATCATTCAATTCTCAGCAACAAGTTGATTTTCAAGATTATTTCTTAACTAAATATCATAATGTTCCAACATGTCTACCACCTTGGAAAAATTACAATAATCTTTGATGCCATAGAAATCTATTTTGAATCATCATACCTTTTGGGTAGACCTTTCAATATAATTCATTTTAAGGACTCCTGATCATAAGTAATTCTCATTTTTCCTTAACTATTCAGAATTATCATAAATAGTCATGGCAAAGTCAACTGTTGAGGTGTCAGCCCCTAGACTTGCACACAACATGAATCTTTCTGGTTCATCTATCATCACAAGTTACACAAGTATAAACTCCAAGTCCATGTCTTTGAATAGATCCTTGTACTTTGGAAGCATCGCATTGACCATGAAATTCTTTATGAAATCAGAGTCCTGTTTATGCTTCACATACTCATTTATTTGATAAATGAAAGGATCTTCTCCAGGGAGTTCGGGATAAAATTATCTAGCACATAATCCAAAAAAAGGCTTTTTCAAGAACCTTGTCACATTCCTGAACCACTCATGAAAACTATCTCCTTTAAAAACTTTATTTCCAAATGGATACTTATCAGTGTTAGTGTTCATGTTTAGATTCATTGTTCAACCTAGATATAAGATAGAAATTGTTCAGACATTAATATATTATACATGCATTTAATATAAGGTCTTTAATTAAATACATATTTCCTACTATTTATATGCATTCGAATAGCATCCTATCGAATTCAAGAAATCTAGTCCAACCAATTTTCCTTAGTCAGTACCATCTATAGACCATCTATTTATGACTCCCGCTATTGAAGGTCAAGACATAACAGACAATCATGGTTAGAACCCGTCCATTTGCATTCCATGCCATTGTTAGTAAATGTGAGCTCTCTTTCTCCAGACATGCGTACCTAATTGTACGACTCCCCAAATATGTCTCTAATCCGTCATTAGCTCCACTGACATATTTTGGTTAAGGCTTTAACCCCATCTAGTCTCATGACCAAACAAAAGTTAAGGGAAAGTAAGTTGCACATGTCCTAACATCTGTTAATAAGGTCCGTATCACAACTTATGAAGGGATGACAATTTAATGCCTTACTATTGTTGTAGGGATTTTATTGGTGCAGCTGATCTCATCCTAGTCTAGGACTTATACGACGGATAGGATTATGATAATAATAATTTCAGGCATGCTCAAGATAGGTACATCATAATCATTTCATTATGCTAAGACACCACATAGCATGAAAAACAAACAATTTCCATGTTTAAATTATTGTACCTATGTCTATAAGTTTTAATCTAACAACTTAAACAATGGATGTAAAATCATATTCAAAATCTAATTCTCATACTAGAAATCAACTAAGTCATAAAGTCCCTTAGGTACGCTTGAACCTAATACTGATGGAGATTTCCATGTAGGAGAGGCCCTCTGAAAGTAAATGAGCAGCCAAGTCCAATCCTTGCCAAAATAACCACAAGAACTTCGATTCGTTGTACCATAGACAATTATGATTTAAATATTTTGTTCTTTTAATCAAGAGAAGTACTAGACGACCCTCAATTAAAAGCATTTACAGGTGTGGTAAATCATTCTTAATTTATATGATAATCACCTGGACTAAGTTTGAGAAAAATCTTAATCTAGTTATCACATCCTTTTCTATAATAGGAATTAAAACCTAAGTCATGCGTAGCATACTTTAATCAATTCATAGAGTATATCAATTCAATGTATTATCATCAATCATGCAAAGCATAAGGCAAACTCTGATACCATTGTGGGTTAACTAAGGTAGTTTTTTAACATGCAAATTTGCATGGTGGAATTTAAAATTTTAAGATTAACCCTAAAGGATCTCCTAAGCATGGCATGATTGACATAATCTAAATTGAAACATTTCATAGATGCTTGTAGGTTTATAAAACTTTATAAAAGAAATCAAGCATATAAGATTAGAGCATTACCAGTTGATCCATGTCACTCCTTTAGTGCGGCGCTCCCTTAGAATAATTGGACATCACTCCATTTGCACAAGCCTCCAAACAAGGAGGACCTCTATGATTAGTCCACAAAGACCCCTACAGACCAAAACCTCACGTAGAGGAAGAACTAGTTAGTTAACAAGTAGCTGTTACACAGCTCGTAGACCAACCTGAAAATATAACTAAGAAGGTTCTTTCCAAAATAGCAATAAGTCTTCAAAAGAATTCTTGTAAAAGAGGAGAAACTCATGAAGGATCTCGCAAAAAATCACAAAGAAAAGAAGTTAAAACTTAGAAGGAAAGACTGAGCTGAAGTATGGAATAAAGGAGGAGGAAGGCTCCTTTTATTGGGAGAAGGGGACAACATGCTCCCAATTTTAGCAATGTGGGATGGGGGATTTCCCCATCCCAAACATGAGTCATCCATGTGGAGCCCTAGGCTTCGCGCGTTGAATCACGTGCACAGCCCTAATGGGTGGGCTATGCGAAGCCCACAAGGGAAGCCCATGCGGCTTTCCTTGCCCCTTTAGCTTAGCTTGTGGGCTATTGGTAGGCCTGCACTGCAGGCCAATGCAAGTGCTGCCTATTAGTGCTTGCGGGTCTGCAGCCCACTAGCATGTTATTGCCTTGTGCCAACACATGCTAATAACCCGTGAGCATTTTCATGCTTGTGAGGCTGCCATGCAAGCACCACCCGCGATCAACTCGTGTTCGCAAGGCTCACTCGCAACAGGAAAATTTCTCTTTCTCTGCCATGAGCAATTTTTCTTAAATTCCTCCATTAATTATATTTGGTTCAACCAATTAATAAATCATCCAATGAGTTTGACTTCCCCTTATATTCTCAGTATAGAACCTGTCTATAAGTTCTTTAATTAGTCCAGTAAAGACCTAATGTGTGTGACCTCATAAGATCCCGAAGTATAGAGCCGCTAGAGGTTAACCTAAACATAGCTTCCCATTTGAGAACCTTTAGGCTTAGTGTTCTAGACCGATATGGAACTTGATAACTCGTAATGTCACGTGCTTATGGCTTGATCCGATTCTATAATAGCAACTAGTACAATACACTCCTTACATCAGGTTAAGTACCATCCAATTTATTGAGATCGGATTAAGTGTTAGCTCATTTAATAGTCGTAGCTATCCTAGAATTAAGCTTCTTCACGAAGAAAACCACTCGCCATTATGTATCGAGATTGACTAGAAACCCATTCTATCAATCTCATACCCTGATTAGATGTTTGTGAGTGTGTCACTTCAACAAGAGACCATAAGGTACAACTCTCATTATATCATTATATTAGGAGCGATGGATCCCTTTTTAGTACTCGGCTTACCAACGAGTGATATCACTATACCCATAATCACTCGTATCATCTTGATCACCAGGGTATGAATAAGTATAACCCAAAGTATAACAACTCCCACACAAGGTAACTAGTATCTTAGGTCTGAAGATACTCGTATTGCTATTGCAATAAGACATGACACCAACACATGGATATAGTTATTTCAAAGTGTCTATCTTATAACGGTCTCTAATGCATTACTAGAATACATTCATGTGTTAACTCAAGGTACCACCTTCAGCTCGTGAGATCAGCTGCTTGGATCAAATCCAACAAGCAAACCGACACATGCTAGCCTATCTGCTTCATTGATGTCTAGTCTCAATGAAACTATGATTAGGGATATAGACTATTCATAGTAACACGTATGTGCAGTTCTCACACCATACAGCTCCCACTATGTCCTCGCACTTTAACGCTATAAAATAGTCATGGACTTTGTCTTATCAATGAACATATACATATACTTAACAACATTTATAAAATACAAGTGAGATACACAATTTATAAATAATTATTGATATATAACAAAGATGTCTTATTATTTATAACAATAATAAAAAACTGTTTGTACATTATTAACTAATAAAGACATATAGTCCTAATTACCTCTAGGGCATACATCATGTCTAACAGTATGAGTGCAAACTATCAAAGATAAAAGATAAGTTGAAGATAAAGAACACCTCGATTTTATCCTGGTTCAACCCCTAGCCTACCTTTAGTCACTGAATACCTTTTCTGAGTTTTAATCCACTAGTGTTCTTTCCTTTAAATAGGTAGAGAAACCTTTGATAGCGGGTAGGATGATTACAAGTAGCACCTTCCAAGATCACTACCACTTACTCAGTTTGAGTACCCTTCTCAAACTGACTCACCCATATTTGAATATAAATGATTTTGGACACAAGTTACTCAACTTATAAATCGTTGTTTCCTCCAAATGAATAGTTTAGCTAGAGTCAAAGCCTAAATGATTTCTCTATATTACAAACAAATTGTAAATGGTTATTTGCTTTTGGATTGCTTAATTTAGAATATTTGAGGATATGATTGCTTTGACAGAGATTCAGCTCTTTAGAAATTCAATGTGATTCACCAAGTCGTAAATGTCTACTCTAGGCTATATTTATAGAGGTAGATTTTTGGAAGTAACCGTAGTAAACTTTTTGTCTTGACTTGGCACCTGAAAAAGCATCAACGAATAATATTTCATTTTCACAGAGAGGTTAAGAGGCACAGTATTTCAATAGGTCAGCATTGCATAAAGTAACTCGGCTTACACTGAGAAAAACTAGATAAAAGTACTCAGCTTAAGCTGAGTTATATCACATAAACAATATGACAAAGTTACTCAGCTTGGCAACCTTTGCTACTCTAAGCCATAACTTGATTAAGCTAGTGTCAAAGTTGTTTTCCTCAAAACAACCTCAAGCTGATTTACTTAATTAAGAGTATATTTAGTTCTTAATTAATTTCACTATCCTAAGTAATTTATTATCTCCAAAATTAAAGTATTGTGAAATACTATTAAAAAGGGTTGAACAAAAATAAATAATACAAAAAAGCCATAATATACATCACCAAAAATTGATGAATTTAACTAAGCGATTGCGATCCCTTATTGAACAAAAATCATTACCCATATGCATAATTCTATCAACAAACTTACACGTAAGAATATTAAGAATATAATATTGGGTAAACTTTAAAAAAGTACCATGCATTTTAAGTCATTTTTAAAAGAGGACTTGTGGTATTATGGGTTTCAAAAGGTGGTATAAAGTTTTGAGACGTAAGCAATTCAAGGAGATTTTACTAACTCCATCAGTTTTGCTGGCGTGGCTAAGGGCAATATTGGAAAATCCCATATCTATTCTTCTCCTTTATCCTATCAAACCCCGACTCTAAACCAGATTCACTCAATCTCTCAATCCCACTTCCATTTTCAACAAATCCAATCTTTGAACTAAAATACTTCCACCGAAATTGACATTAAACCTTGAATTTGTTGTTTTTGTTGGAGATATCACTGATTAAGGGTACTATGTATGTGGGTTGCTATTAATTGGAATCATGGTTACGTGGTTTTGTTGAAATTTACTTTCTTTTGGATTAATCAAAGGCTAGGACTAAGTTTGCTTTTGTTGGGCTTGTTGAACTATTCATTCAAGTGTAGGATTTTTTATTTGAATCCATGGAGACTAGATTCTGGATTTTTTTTTATATAAATACATGGGTTTTGCAATTCAAGTTCAAGCTCATCAATCGCAGGAAGCCGAACTAGAACCGTCCTAGCCAATCAAATCCCAAATGGATCTTGGAGACTAATTAAGTTTAAAAGACATCAAGGCTTAAATCTCAGAGAAACAGATGATGGAGCGTAACAAATATGAAAGAGGAACAAGAGAAAGAGAGCAAGTTCATCTGTAGGAAACCATGGATAATGAAAATATTGCAGAGAAAAATATAGAGGTTTGACAGAGGTTGAAGAAGATGATTGAGGATGATTGAGGATGACCTAATGAAAGAGTAATTGAAGCAGCATAAATGGAGGAATATGTTGATAAATCTGAGGGGATCGTGATGTCCCTTTTTACATTAAAGAGTTTTCCATTTGAATCTAAAAGAAATAAAAAAAAAAAGGATGGATTGAAGCTTATTCGATTTTGAGGTTTGACAGAGGTTGAAGAAGATGAAGAACAATCTTGAGTTTCCAAATTTGTCCTTGTCCACGTCAGCAAAACCGACAAAGGTAGTAAAATTTCCTTGAATTGCTAACATCTCAAAAACTCAGACCCCCATTTGAAACTTATAATACCACAGGTCATCTTTTAAAAATAACTTAAATCATAGGATACTTTTTTAAAGTTTACCCTATAATATATACATAGAATTAACAATAATAAAAGAAATTAGAGATCGAAAAGAAAAACTTTCCCATTAGTTAATTTTCACATGTGTTTAAGACTCATACTGAAATCATTTCTTCCTCGTATGAAATGAATTATATTCTTGTTGTTGAAAGAGCGAATTCATATTGATAACGTGATATATATAATATGCATTAACAAGAATATGCATTAGATGAATACCTATAAAAGTAGAGAATAAGAAATATATAGAGAAAATATGTGCATTGTATTATTATTTTTATGTATTACATACAATAAGTCTATATTTATAAGCAAAGACTATGAATTTGTAAAGACACAAGTTACATGGTTTAATACAAGTAAATGAGGGAGAGTTTCATAATGAATGGACATCAATAAAAGTTACATAAACATATATTTACAACCCCTCATTTTACATTTATATATATTATTTTTTAATCAAAACCTGAACAAGATCTTTGTAATTGCAAGCAATTCTCTCATTCTGCTTTGGAAGCAGCACTTGCAAACATATGTTTAATGGTGCCACTCGTAATTTTTTTAAACTAAGAAACTTTCATGGTTTTTATGCCCTTTAAAATTGGAAATCTTGTATCCGTACTAGTTTATTTGAAAGAGGGAGGTATTCATATCCCTCTCATGTCTCAATCCTAACATTGGAAAATGCCAAATACTTCCTATAGTTACCAGCCAAAAAACAAAAAAACTATTGATAAAATCATACTAATCAAGTTTTGTTGGTGAAACTAAGAGGCTAAGGGCAGTGGGAAATCTTCAAATGCCATTGAACTCATTGGAGCCATTATCCTTTCTGTTGGTTCAGTGGCTTAACCAGCATCTTGTTTCCATTTACATTATACCTTGCTTGAGTTTCCTTCTTCTAGTTTCAGTACTAATTTTGCTTAAACATTACACATAAATTTGTTGCACCAAAAGTAAATATCATGAAGTAAGCTACGAGGTACAGATTCCTCTTGCAAGTCACATACTTGTTATCTTTTATTCATGTTTTCGGAAATCAAATATATTGAGCATTATTTTAGCATGGGGAAAATTGTGTATAAACCATTCAATTGTACACTTGCATTCAGAGAAAAGCTAAAACAAATGTGAATCTTGCAAGTTACGTAACGAATGTGCAAAAACAAGGAAGATATTGACAAAAAATGGCATTTGACTAACAACAAATTTACATTTCATTTGGAAGAGTGATATCTACTATATCTAGCATTCTCCAGAACTAACTGGATACTTCATGAGCTGACATTAGAAAACATTTGTTCTGTAAATTAGATAATACTACAAATGCAGACCTAATCTACATCAACTAGTGCTTTTATTTAAGTCAAAATGTAAAACTTCTTTTCAGGGGTTGCAAACTGAAAAGGCTGTGTTTTGAACTGCACCGCCAACCCTCTTCTTTAGCTATGCATAGAACAAAGAAAATAAGCACTAAAAGAAAGATAGCCTATACTATTTATGGACATTCTCAATATATGCAACTCTTAACAACTGTGAGCCATTCTGAGCACAAAACTAGTGAAGCGAAAAAGGCAAAACATGAATAAACTTCTTAATTTGTTTACAGGCTTAACCCAAAACTTCTTAATTTGTTTACAGGCTTAACCCACGAAAAAAGACTTTATTAACGAATTCCACAAACCACTTCTCTTCTAATAACATATTCACAAGATGAATACGGCAGATGAGGAGCAAAGACCACATGGAGCCGCCTCTTTGTCTTCCTTGCAGTCAAATTAGCTTCACTATCATTAACAACGGCATTTTCTTCCCTTGCCAAGAAAAGCCTCGAAATAACACAGTTAGCCCAGGCTAATCCCAAAGCTGCACAAACTCTCCTCCCAGACGAAAAAAGGCAACTCAAATTCCCAATTCTCACTCCATTTACTTCCTCCCCAGATGACGCAAAATCCGTCACCTGATTTGTTACCACCGCCGCTAAATTAAATCTCCTTGCAAAGGCCTTCAATTTTCCGGATAACTTGAAGAACAACGTGGATCGCTTCTTTAAATCCCCGAAAGTATTCTCAAATTCAGACCTGAAAAGAGCCGCAACAGAATCGATCACAATCAATCGAATTGGCAACTGAGTTCTCGAATTCAGAAGAAAAGATTCTATCTTTGGAATTACGCCGAGCAGTTGGTCTGCAGATTGAATACTTTGCACAAACACATTGTCACAAGGATTAATGTGAGAATATACGGACTGGGATGAGTGGGAGAGTTGACGGAGACGGCGAAGAGGGAAAGGGAATTCGGTGTCCAGGTAAAGAGAGGAGGCGGAGAGGCCACCGAGGGAGCTGAGCACAGAGGGAGAGTTGGAGGCAGAGTTGGGTCTTGCCGGAGCCGCTTTCTGAGACGATTTCGGTGATTGAATTGCAAGGGATGCCGCCGTTGAGGCAGGCGTCGAGAACGGGGCAACCAACCGTGCATTTTTCGGTTGAGATGGAATGGTTTAAGAGACTTTCAGGCTTCATCTCCGCAGTTTTCACGTCGAATCAAAGGTCTTGTACGAAACTGAAAAATTACAAAAAATTATTATAAATGACTTAAACGAGTGATAGTTCATACCTTCTAAATATTTCTTTACTTTCTATATCCTTAACTAACTTTTACTTTTATTTTGTACATTCTTTATATACTGCTTCATTTTTCGCGCGTTCATATTCTCTCGTTGTTGCACCTTCTTTTATTTTCTCTTCCCCCGTTATATCTCTTTCGATCTTGTTTTTCTTCGTTTCTTTTCTCTTTTGATTCGATTTTTTGTGATGGACAGGGTTCTGATTTTGCTCTATTGTTTTGGAGATTGGACTTCCAATTTCAATTTTGTTGGTTACAGCAACATTGGTGTCGCGATTTCTAATCAGTTTACGTTTAAAAATTTTCAAAATTCTCCCGTATGAAAGACTGAGGATAGATCAGAGCGTAGAGGAGTTGAAAATTGAATTTCAAGTTTCGGTTGGAATTCCTACTATGGAGATCAACAGCGAAAGGTTTTTTTATTTTTTTGTTTCTTGTAAATCACGCAGTGTTTTTCTCAATGATTATCCTCTATGTATCACTAAGTTTCCTGTTATTTCTCCTGCTGTTTGAGGTAATATATGTTGTTTTTGTTATTTGGATGTATTTAGTAATTTTTGTACGTGAATATGTTATTTTATTGTAATGTATTGTTGTTTTTTGTTATCTATATGTTTACTACCACGTAGCTACCTGATAGTATACATTTGTTTACTTTTTTCTTGATTTTGTACTCTTTTTTTCATTTGTTGGTGTGTTTCTATTTTCCTACAATGTTCCTACCATGTCACTACCATGTCTCTATATGTTATGACAGTTTACTGCTTTTTATTTTAATGTAGTACAATTTTGCTTCCTGATTCTCATTACATTAGCTAGTCACTTTTTCTTAATTGTATTTTCATGAAAATTTATATTTATATTTTGTTTTTTTCATTCGTACCATGTCACTACCTTGTCTCTGCCTGTTATAACAGATTAGTACTTTTTTTATGTAGTATAATTCTCCCTCCCGAGTCTCATTACATTAGCAAGTCACTTTTGATTTTATTTGTTTTTTCATGGGAATTATAGTTATATTTTGTATTTTAGTCATTCTTACCATGTTCCTACCATGTGCCTACCAAGTAGATTGATGTTTCCTTTTGTCATTCTTACCATGCCCCTACCATGTTCCTACCAAGTAGTTTGTTGATTCATTTTTTGTTTGGTTTTCAACTTGATTTTCCTACCATGTCCCTACCATATTCCTACTAGATAGTATGTTAATTCTTTTTTGTTTATTTTTTGACTTGATGTCTCTACCATGTCCCTACCATGTCACTACTAGATAGTATGCTGGTTTTCCATTTTTTTTTGTTTTTTCAACTTGGTATTTCTACCATATTCCTACCATGTGGCTACCATGTTATTCTCTGCCCTCGTTGATGCATTTGTGTAGTTGTATTTTATACTTTTTCCTTTTTTCTTTTTTAGGTTCTGAAATTGAACAAGAGCATGATTTGTCCATGGTTGAAATGGAACAAGTTGAGAATCAAATGGATTTAGATGTTTGTCCTTCAAGTTTCATTGTTGTTCCTGATTCTTTTGATGATCATGATGTCTACATTGAGAATATTACCAATATGGCTATGGAGAGGATAAATTGCTTGGTGGATCAAGATTCTATTGAGGAGGATGTTCAGGATGTTGAGATCTCTGATTTTATGCCATAAAGAAGAACTTTCAATTTAAAGTACAGAAATCATGCGCAAAGTAATACTATATGAAATGTGTTGATCTAGAATGTTCATGGCTTTTTAGATCATCGAAGTGGGAAAGCAGTGGAGTTTTTGTAGTGAGAAAGTTTTATGGTGAACACACTTGCAATATTGACTTGAGGAATAGTGAGAAGAGGCAGGCAACAAGGACTGTGATTGCCAAATATATAAAGAATTCTTATTTGAATGAGAAGACGACTTACAATCCAGTTGACATTGTTAATGATGTTAGGAATGAATTAGGTGCTGATATCAACTATCAAAAAGCATGGTATACCAGAGAAGAAGCCCTGAAGTTGATTCGAGAGATAACATTTAATTCTTACACTACATTGCTTAGTATCATGTTCATGATTCAGAAAACAAATCTTGGTTCCATTCTTAACCTTGTGATGAATGGACTTAGGTTTAAGTATTTTTTTCATGGCGTTGCATGCTTGTATTCAAGGTTGGCAACATTGCAGGCCTGTTGTAGTTGTAGATGCCACATTTTTTAAGACTTGCTACAACAGCACGCTACTATGTGCTTATGCATATGATGCTGTAGGTTTTGTTTCATTTTAATTATTTTATTCTGTTTTCTTGAAGTATTCTGTTTTATAATGTTTTTTAATTTTTTTATTGAGTTTTAAATGTTTATGTTGTTGGTTTTGTGCATTTTTCTTTTTGATTCCCCAGTTGTTTTCTGTTATTTTTTGTTTTTTATCTTATTCTACCATGTCCCTACCATGATACTACTGGATAAGTACCTGATTCTGTTTTCTTTTGATTTTTCCCCTCATCTTACTAGGTCCCTACCATGTTACTACTGGATAATCATTTTTTATTTGTGTTTTTTTATATGTTTTTTTTTCAGAAATTATTTTTCCTCTTGCTTTTGCTATTGTTGATGGCGAAAATGATGAATCTTGGGAGTGGTTCTTCCAGCAGTTCAGGGGAGCATTTGGAGATAGACCTAATATGGTTTTTGTTTCGGACCATCATACAAGTATCGAAAGAGGCTGCGCTAAAGTTTTTCCTGGTGTTATGCATGGAATATGCACTTATCATTTGATGAAAAACTTGAAATAAAATTTCAGGAGCAACATAGGAGAAATGGCAAAATACTTTAAGCTTGTAAGCTATTCTTACACGGTCTGCCATTTCGAAGAAAATATGTCTCATTTGGTAAACATAAATGAAGGGATTCTAGGATATTTGATTAGTGTTGGTGTTGATAAATGGAGCCGAGCACATTCAACCTCTAACCGATACAGTGCTATGACATCGAACAATGAGCAGTCCCTCAATTCTTTGACAGAAGTAGCGAATAGTCTTCCCATTTTGTCCCTTGTCGCTTTCTTGCTTAATTTGGTGCAAAAGATTTTCAAGATAAACAGACACTACACCATATATTGGATCTGCCAACATCGAAAAAGTATCGTGTAAAAGCAGAAATGTGTTGGCTTAGGGCCAATGCCTATACTTTTGTCAAAAAAAAAGAGTCGGGAAGTGCAATGTGGCTATAGCTCCCTATACCAACACTTTTCGTCATTTTTGGCCAAATGGTAAAATGTGTTGGCATAGAACTCTATAGTGACATTTTATTATCTTTTAACGACACTTTTTAGCTATTGCTAAATGCATCTGGAAATAACACTTTCACTTGATATGGTGACACTTTTGCTATAAATGCCAACACTTTTCATTAAAACATTTTTTCTTTTAACCAACATTATTTCTTGTAAATAACAACATATTCAAATCGTTCACTTTTTTGTTTTACCAACACTTTTAATGATTAGCCAACATGATACACTTTATTCTACATGTATATACATTTGTATATATCATACTATTATAATCATATTAAATCAAAATATAATTCATAAAGTAACATTCATGTTTCACAATTCAATAACAAAGACTAGCAACATCCAAAAAGTACTAATTATAACATCCATAAAGTACTAGTTGAAAGAACTAGTGATATCCAAAAAGAATTATCATAACATTCACATTCATAAAGTACTACTCTTGTATTCTCACTTGAACACTCACCAAAGGCATCCAAATTGAGATTTAAAGATGAATTGTCTTGTACCAACTTCCTAACAAACCACGCCATCTTTTCGTTCGTGCCTACCAACAAGCCAAGAAGCTCCATGTGATGCATCACCCTTCAGAATTTGTTCTACACTCTCACTTTGTGCACCAGATGCACACATTTCTTGAATTACATTCTATGAAAGAAAGAAATCACCAAAATAGTGCATACAAAATCACCGAACATTTTAATAGAAAAAACCGAGAACATTTATATATATATCTAACTAGTTCAAAGCAGTAGGTACCATTATTCTTTCAAAGCAAAAAGTTATATTCTAAAATAGCTAATAAGGCTATGTTCTTTTCAATTTATTCAGGATCTCATTCAGTTCAGTTCAGTATCGTTCAGTTCAGTTTAGTTTAGTTTCAGTTAAATTTCAATTCAGTGCCAGTTTCAATTCAATTTTAGTTTATATATTATTGTAAATATTATTAAAGTAATTATATATATATATATATATATATATATATATATATATATATATATAT
>CATIWQ010053007.1:0-10570 GCA_949673415.1 Euphorbia schlechtendalii | reverse complement strand
TGAACTTGAATCTGATTCAACGAACCCATGGTCTTCACATTGAGGGAGTCATCCATGGAATCCCTAACAAGATAAGTCATAGGGGCAGCCATGCAAATGCACAAGAGAAGGCTCTTCACTGAATGAAGCCCACGACGCCTACAATAGGTGAACATACATCATATGATAAATAATGTTTATACATAAAAACATGCATACATAACATTCGCATCATGTCATTTACAGGTAAAGAAGATGCCTCCACCTCCACATGAGAAATCTACAAGCAAGACTGTGGCCATTCAAGCCTAAAGTCAACATTGCAACAAAAGCCTCTTACAACGGAGCAGTTCTCGGGACATCCCCGAATTTCTATTAAACTTATTTATTCCTCACGTTTTATTTTTGATTGAAGGGGCAAAAATTTTTTCTTCACATAAACTCAATCAAACAATTAAAACATTCATCATAAAAATGTATTAACATTATCCTTTTCTCTGATTTGTTACAGGAAGCAGGTCAAAACACAACCGAAGAAAGAAACGGTTATCTCAATGATGGAAGAATGAAATAGTCTCAACTGAAGAATGAAACGGTTGTCGACCACAACAGGGATGCCGCAGAAAGAAACGGTCGACCCGCCCACAAGGGGCATCAAACCCTATGAAGACACAGCGTCAGAAAGGAAGGCCTATGTCATCACCAATTAGGAACAAGAAGTCACTAGCCGCACCAATCAGGTATATTCTTAATCCCTCCGCTCTTTACGTATGATAATACTGGTTATACAACCGGCAATTATCACATGAGGGGCAGCTGTGAGCACGGGATTTTGTACCAGCTCGCGCGTTCAATGATGACGGTTTTCGGGAAATTTATCCTCGAATCACATGATTTTCGACCATCCGAAGATCTTCAAATGGGAATCCTCCTCGGACGTTTTAAATTATTTAACTAAAAAAAATACAAAAAAGAAAACACATATATATATATATATATAAATAAAATAATAATAAAATAAAATAAATGAAGAAGACGCAATCACGTGCGGAGGGAGCCTTGCGCGGAGGCAGCCTAGCGTGGAGGCAGCCTCGCGCGCGAGACTGCCTAGTGCACGAGGAGCCTCGCGCGCGAGACACCCTCGCGTGCGAGGACCCTCGCGCACGAGGCCTCACGCGCGGGACACCCTTGCGCGCGAGGACCCTCGTGCGCGAGACACCCTCGCGCGTGAGGACCCTAGCGCGCGGGACCCCTCGCCGGTGAGGCTCTATGTTTTGGATTTTTCGAGAGTTTTTTTATCTATAAATAGTCGGGTCTTTTTCAGTACATGGCCCTGGAAATTCAGAGAGAAAAATCCTTTCTTTCAGAATAAAAAATAAAAAACAATATTCCTCACTTTCTTCTAACTTTTTCTCGGATCAAAAACACTTTTGAACCCCGAATTTCGTCATCTTAAAATCAAATTTCTTCTTAAATCCTCAGATATTCCGAGTCTGATTATCTTTTGGAAAAATAAACACTTTATTTTCCAACCAACCAATTCTTTTTTCCAATTAAATTACACTAAAATCTTAAGAATTAAACGAAGATTTTTGGACTTTTACATCAACCTTTTCACATTAAATCACCTAAACTACAAAAACGAACGAGGAACGCTCTCGGGGATCGAACGGACACGCCGAAGTGGATTCACGCCAAAAGGGTAAAGCCTCTGAGTTACTAGAGCTGCTTATTTTTGTGCTCCTCCCTTTCTTCTTAATTCCTTTCTACATGTGAACCTAGGAATTATTTTATTTTATTGTAAGTATTGTAATTCTCTTCTTCTTTTATTTGTTTTTATCCTTTTGTATTAGAATACCCCCACGAAGGGAATAAAATATATTCCCGGATAACAGATCTCACCTTTTACCATGCGGTTATTTTCACTAATAAAATTAACCAACATACGTGTAAATAAAAATGAACTGTTTTTATTTAAATTAACAACTTTAAATCGCCGATGTTTTAATTAGGATACACGGGACTCGTCAAAATCAAATCGAACATACGTATTATCCCCTGTGCTAACCTTTGTGGACGCAGGTAGATTAGGATTACATGTATGTTTAAGATTTTAATTTTCCTTCGGGCATCGCAATTTCTTTTTTTTCGGGAAATGTAATTAATAGGTTAGCGGGTGGTTGCATCCCTCGAATTTTGAAGCCTTGTAATTTTATTTTTCGCATTTACTTTCCGCATTTACTTACGGTTTTGTGGATGGTTTATTTTTCCGCTTTGTGAATTATTTATTATTTCGCAATACATGAACCATGCATTTAACTCCAAAAACGACCTAAGTGCGAATATGCATAATTAAAAGAGAACGGTTTTCTGTAGCTGTAATATATTGTGATCACTTAAGAAATAAGCAACTTATCCCAAACCCGAATCTCTATGTCTTGGTGGGCCGTCCCCCGGAAGTTAAGCCTCACAGAACTCTAATTCCTGGAAAGAGCTAATCCAGGTGGCGACTCCACACTGAGAGACGGCGGATTCGGGTTCGAACCGATCTTAAACGTTTTCGCCTTTTTCTCTTTTAAACCTTTCTCCCGGGTCCCCGACCCGGTGCTTTTTTTTCTTCTTTTTCAAAACACCTCGGTGGATCGCGCCTATGAACACGCGCGCTCTCGACCCACCGCTCCGTGTCGCCCGCTCACAATACTTCTTTAGTTGATCATCTAATTCATCAATAGCCTCATTCTTCTGAGCAAAAGTGGTTTCAGTGATCTTCTTGTGAGAATCTTCAACAACCTTGAAGATTTCTGACCTTAGCTCCCGTTTGGAATCCATAATAGCCTTGAGAGTTTCAATTTTGGAGTCATTCAATTGCTTGAGCACCTCATCAAGACTACTTTGGATTTTCTCTTGCTGCCACAGATAGAGGGCACTCTGAGTCCTGAGCACCTGGACTTCATTCTTCAACTCCATGGAGAATTCTGTTGAAGTGAGCTCAATGGCAATCCCCAGAGTAGATATGACGTCTGCTATCTGCCTTTGGTACTCTCCTTTCACCCCGTAGACTTCATCATGGATTATCTCCAAACCCCTTTCATCAACTTCCATTTGCTCGTTCAGCTTTAATAGAGAATCTCTGATGTCAATGTAATTTCTAAGCCTTGTTTCCATGAGTGGTGGTAGATGTATGATAAGTTTAGAGCGAATTTGGGAAGGAAGAGGAATCTTGTCAGCTCTTTCCATTATTATCTACGCCTGCTTAGAGATAAGAGCTACACACTGAGCAAGTTCGCGGTTGAAGGGGCAATCTTGATGTCCACAACTGAGACATTGAGGTGAAGGGCCATTGTGAGGAAATCATCAAGAGTCTTCCCTATGTGATGGAGGGAGTTTACAGGAATAGGGGTGTTAGAGTTTCCTCCCTCAACTGGATCGCCAAACATCCATCCTCTATTTCCAAGGGACTCTTCTCTATAGATCCTTTATTCAGCAGGTTTGGGAATAAGAGTTAGGGAGCTGTTTGGATCCACCAGACCCTTTGAAACAAAGGCATGCTGCTGTTGCTACTGATCAGGAGATGGTAACTGCTGTAGGAAAAAATTGGCTTTGGCTGAGTCTTGGACTCCCTCATGATCTCAGTATCATCATCATCTTACTCACTCACATCCTCCAGCAAAACTTCCTCATCTTTCCTCTTTTCTACTTCTTCTTCAACATCCTCCTCCCTTATGTCATCTGGTCTAATGTTGTGCTTTGCAAATACTGAGCGGGCTATGAAAACAAATTCATCAGTAGGATCTGATACTAATGATTGAACACCCCATGCAACCACTACAGTCCTCTGAGCTTTCTCCTTTTGAAGAGCCGATATGAATTGGTCATCCTCTGGCAGATTCTCTTTCAGCAGAGATTGCTTATCGGATTTTTCCTTTTTTCCACCTTTTCCTCCTTCTTAGCCTCAGCTTCATTTTCCTTCTCCTCAACTTTTTCCTCCTTCTTGGCCTTAGCAGTACGCCCCTCAACCACCTCTTGAGCGATGGATGTTGCTACTACAAGAGGATCTTTGGTATTAGATATTGGAAATCCTCTTGGTGTAGACAGGATATTTGCTGGAGTTTCAAGAGTGGCTGAGAAGAGATTACTAGGATCAAACGTAGTCTTCTGTTGATCCAGAGGGGGAGATCATGGCTTCTTCTCTAGCAGGAAGTTTGTAGGATTGGCCACCTTTGGTGGGACTGGACTTGGTGTTACTGGAAGAGCCCCTAAGGGCAAATCAAAGTCTACTGAAGTCCCATCCAAGACCTTTCCATCAACCTCCTTTGAGTTATCCTCTTTTATTTCAAAGGTTCTTTTCTCCTTCATCTTTGCTGTGAACTCCTCTGGAGAAGGTATTCTCTTTCTTTATGATAAAGCCCTTTTCTCTGCTTCCTCAGCAGCAATCCTTATATCTCCAACTGTCCCTTTTCGAGGTACGTAAATGATGACCTCCACTATACTCTAGTTCATGGCCCTTATCATATCATCCTTCTGAGGGTCATCTTCTGAGATGACGGTCTCGCCATAGGTTTTGGCCATCTTCTTCCTCCTCTCTTCTTTTTCTTCGACCTTCTCCTCTTTCTCCTCCACCTTTTCATCCTTCTCCTCAACCTTCTCTTCTTTCTCTTCAACCTTCTCTTCTTCATCATCACTAGGGATAGCCATATCTGGACCAAATTCTCCCCATCTCCTCTTAGTCAGAACACTAATTGGCCTCCTATCCTCCTCATCATCTTCTGAGCTGTTCTGTTCCATGGGCCTAGGCACGTACTGATATTTGTTTATGGAATAGGTAATTCCTTAAGCCTTTTCTTCAGTGACCTCAGTGGGAATTACCATATCCTCAGCAGCAAAGTGCCTTACTTCTGCTGATTCGACTTCTTTTTACCTTAGGGACCTCCTCTTGTTTCAGCACAGGCTTTCTCTGCCTCTTGGGCCCTTTTACCCCTTCACCCCTCTTTGCAGCCCTCAACTCCTTCTCCCTTCCCTTCTTCATTAGATCCTTCTTTAGGGCCTCTTCCCTGTCCCATTTCATCCTATAGTCTACCTTTTTATTGAAGGTTTCCTTCACAATCTCACTTCCCAGAGAGCCATCCTCCTCTGAGCAGTCTACACCACATGTAGCCACAATTCTACTAATGAAACCACCAAGTGTGCATTTGTGGTGAGGCATGTACTACATTATGATGGCTGGCCAGTTGACCTTCTTCTTTTCCACCAAGTGCACTAAGATATAGTGCTCATAACTTGATACTACATTTGTGGCATCTTCTGAAGATGGAGATGAGCCATTACAAACTATCAGTTACTTGGCCCTTGAGGCATGTGAGTACTGATCTTCTCACCTAACCATCCTTCTAGCATGAATGCCTTTCTGTTGTAGCTCACAGAGTCCTCACATCCTCTCCTGAGAGCAAGACCTTCATCTTTCAGATTCAGCAATTTTGCCAAGAAGACGAGGGTAATGGTGATCTCTTTGCCTTTTACTACAGTTTTGAGCTCCTCCTCGCTTACTGTGCATTTTTTCACGTTCTTGTAAATTTCAAGAACTATTACTGGAAAGATTGGCTCTTTTAGCCTAATCCATGTATTAAATTGATGAAATTCTATTATTTCTTTGTAGGGACTAGCTTGTATGAAGGATTCATCTCCAAGATATCTTTGAGAGATGATATTTGAGGGATTTGACCTGTATAGAACAGGAATAAAGGTCTTTTGAGGGATTTAGATAATAATTTGTTCGTTAGGATTTTTGGAGGATCTTGATCTCTTAGGTGCCATTTCTGAATAATTAATTGATGAAGTAAGAGGGTTTTGGTAAAATGTTTTGGAGATAAACAGTGATATTTTATTTAGACATTGGATTCAAAGGGGTAAAATAGTAAAGAGGGATGGTAATTAATGTTGACGGTTTATGTATTTACCGTTTACTTTTTTATGAACCGTTTGAGGCGTGACTGACTGTAAAATGTAAACAGTTTTACCTTAAAGATCCGACTTGGGATTCTGATTTTTGAATTTTTAAATTTAGGGAGCTCCGCTGGCTGATCTTTTTGAGTTATTCTCCTCATGCAATATTCATTACTTCTGATATAGTTATTATCTTTTGAAGCGTCTCTTGAGAGAGTTGATGGGTCTTCTGAGGAATGACTGTATCTTCTAAACTTTCTTCATACTGGATTGCTCATTCCAATTTCTCTTCTGAGAAAATTAAATTGGTCTTTGCTCAGAGGCTTGGTGAAGATGTCTACTCTTTAATCTTCAGTGGAGATGTAAACTAGTTTTACATCCTTCTTAACGACATGGTCTCTTATGAAGTGATGTCTAATATTAACATGCTTTATTCTGCTTCACTGTATAGGATTTTTTGACAATTCAATCACGCACTTATTATCACAAAGGATTTCTATGCATTCACTTTTTATTCCATAGTCTTCTAGCTGTTGTTTGATCCATTAAACTTGAGCGGCACAACTTCGAACAGCCATGTATTCTGCTTCAGTGATAGACAACGCTACTGAGGTTTGTTTCTTGCTGTACCAGAATACAATGCAATTTTCCAGAAAATGACATCCTCCAGTAGTGCTCTTCCTTTCTAGTTGATCTCTTCCATAATCTGCATCAGTGAACCCTCTTAATGAGAAATCTCCATTATTTGGATACCATAATCCAGCATCTATGGTTCCAACTAGATATCTCAGAATCCTCTTAACTGCACTCAGATGTAATTCCTTTAGATCACTCTGATATCTTGCATAGTAACATACTGCATAATGAATATCAGCTCTGCTTGCTGTGAGATATAATAGAGAACCAATCATTCCTCTAAATAGCTTTTGATCAACCTTCTTTCCTTCTGAGTCTTTGCTGAGTATTGTATTGGAAGCCATGGGTGTTGACATCTCTGTTCCATCTTCCATGCTAAATTTCTTCAGAATCTCCTTGGTCTATTTGGATTGATTAATGAATATCCCATTTGAACTTTGTTTAATTTGCAGACCAAGAAAGAAAGTTAATTCTCCCATCATAGACATCTTGAATTATTTCTTCATTTGGGAATTGAATTCTTCACACATCTTTTCTTCAGTGGCTCCAAAGATAATATCATCAACATAGATCTGAACAAGGAGTATGTTCTTATTCCTTCTTCTAATTAATAATGTGGTGTCTGTTTTGCCTCTGACATATCCTTTTGAGATAAGAAAGCTTGTCAATCTCTTATACCAGGCGCTGGGATCTTAGTTCAGACCGTACATCGCTCTCTTTAACTTATAGAAATGGCATGGATGCTTTGAATCTACAAATCCAAGAGGTTACTTGACATAGACTTTCTTGAGATGAATCCATTTAAGAAGGCACTCTTCACATCTATTTGGCATAGCTTAAATCCCACATGGGATGCAAAAGTGTAGAGGATTCTGATTACCTCAAGTCTTGCTACAGGAGCGAATGTCTAGTCATAATCAATTCCTTCTTGTTGATAGTATCCTTGAGCTACTAGTCTAGCAATGTTTCTGATCACATTCCCTTCTTCGTCGAGATTATTTCTGAATAACCACTTAGTGCCAATAATGGATTTGTTCTTTGGCATTTGGACAAGATCCTAGACGTCATTTCTGGTGAACTGATCAAGTTCTTCTTGCATGGCCATCATCCAACTTTCAACATGTTCTACGTTTTCGAATTTCTTTGTTTCTATTATAGAGACAAATGCTGGATGCCTTGTCATTCTACTAAGTTATCCTCTGGTAAGAACTGGATTCTAAGGTGCGTCAATGATCAGTCTTTCTGGATGGTCCTTCTTGGTTCTTATTTCCTTGGGTAAGTTATGATGAATAGGAATCTCTTTTGCTTCTGGATGATGTTCTTTAACTTCATGTTCTGAGAATCTGATCTTAGATGGTTCATCCTTTGTTGATGTTTCTTCTTGGGTTAACTCAGAGGGTCGTTTATGTGCCAGAATCTCCATCTTCCTCTGAGCTTCTTCTTTTTCCTACATGGTCACTTTCATTGAAATCTACATGTACTGACTCTTCCAATGTTGTCGTTCTTTTGACAAAAACTCTATAACCTTTGCTATGTGTTGAGTAACCAAGAAAAATTGCTTCATCAGCTTTAGGATCAATCCTAGTTATTCTTTATTTTTTAGTACAAAACATTTACACCTAAATGCTTTAAAGTACCCAATTTTAGGTTTTCTACCTTTCCAAATTTCATAGGGAGTTTTATCAATTACTGATATAATGTTTACCCTATTCAGTATGTAACATGCAGTATTAACTACCTTTGCCCAAAAATATTTGGGAAGGTTGTTGTCACTGAGCATGGATCTGGCTATTTCAACTATGGTTTTGTTCTTCCTCGCAACAACCCAATCCTGTTGGGGGATGTGAGGAAACGAGAAGTTGTGCTCAATCCCTCTGGCTTCACAGAATCCAGCAAATAGTCTATTTTGGAATTCTTTGCCATGATCGCTTCTTATTTTAGAAAGAAGGACTCATTGTTCAACCTCAACTCTGTTACAAAGTCTGGAAAATCTTTCACAGGCTTCATCCTTACTACTTAGCAGGATAACCCATGTATATCAGGAATAATCATCCACTATAACCATGGTATATCTATGTCCACCCACACTCATGGGTAGAATAGGGCCAAACAAGTCTAGATGAACAAGTTCTAGGACTTTTTTAGTGGAGAAATCAGATTTAGACTTAAAGCTCTTTTTGAATTGTTTTCCATACTAACATGCATTACACATATGATCCTTTTCGAAGTTTAAGCTTGGCAGACCCTCAACAAGTTTCTGTTTGACTAGTTTGATTAGAAGGTTCATGTTAGCATGTCCTAACCTTCTGTGCCATAGCCATGACTCTTCTTCTTTGGTCATTAAGCATATATCTTTCTTTGATTTATCATTTAAATTAATTATGAATACATTGTTGACTCTGGGAGCATATATCAAGGTTTTATTTGACTTACAGTCAATGTCGGAGCATCCTTTTGAGTCAAAGATGTCTTTTCTTCCTTGGTCACATAGCTGAGCGATACTCAGAAGATTGAATTTCAAGCCATCAATAAGAGAGACTTCTTCAATTTTGATTTTTGATCCAATGGTTCCTTTGCCAATGATTTTTCCCTTCTTGTTATCTCCAAAGCTCACATTTCCATATCTTTTGCTTTCTAATGAGATGAATGATATCTCATCTCCTGTCATATGTCATTTGCAGCTTCTCTCGCCATTTCTTTCTGCAGTGTTCTGGGAGATGGGCAAAGATCAAAGGGTTCTGAAATTCATTGCCTCTGAGGTATAACTCTTCTTATGGCATGTGGATTTCTCTAAGTCATCTTTTGATAACCTCCTTTCTGATGACTGCTTGCTCCATATCTATATCCATACTCCTTATAGCTCCTTTGCCTGGGAGCTGAGGATTCTCCTTGATACATTCATTGATGATTTTGCTTCTGATGAACATTCATCTTTTGAATATGCTTCTTCTCCTGAGGATGATCCTTCTTCTAAGGAGGTTCCATCTTCTGAGATTCTAGTTTTCCAGGCAGAGTTATCTTTCCTGATAGATGACCTTCCACCAACATTACTCTTCTACTGAGGTTGGTTGCTTTGACTCCTACCAGAACTATTTCTTTCTTAAGCTTCTCAACTTCAATTTCAAGCTCTCCTTGCCTCTTGTGAATAGCTTTGGTGGAGTTATCTCTAACTATATCTCAGATATAGAATTCTTCAAAGTCTTCTTCTAGAAGCTTCATATGTTTCTTGTTTTTCTTAACCTACTTATAGATTTGTGCAAGTACTTGCATGATTTCATCAAGAATATTGAGTTTGGAATTTACCTCATCATTCGCTTGAGATTTTCCTTCTGATGATGATACTTTCTCTATGCTGCTATGCTAGAATTCAACTATAGGGTACATGTCATCTGCAGCCATGAAGCATATTTGTGCAATCTCTTCATTTTTTGAGGAATCTGCAGAGCTCTCTTCTTCACTATTGCTCCATGTTGCCACCATAGCTTTCTTTCCTTTGTCCTTTCTTAGCCTCGGATAACTAGACTTTATATGTCCTTCCTGGTGACACTCAAAACCATAGTTGTTAGAGGCGCTAGGCGCTTCGAGGCGCTAGAGGGCTAACCTTGCCTGAAGGCGAGGCGAGAGGCGAGGTGAGCGCCTGAGGTACATCAGGTGCCAAAAATTTACAAAAAATATTTCTCTTATAAAGTGAAGTTATATGAAATAACATAACAAAAAAGAACTAAGAGAATAGTTAGAGGTATATGTACATGTAAAATTCACATATTACATTAAGAATATATAGTCTTGAATTAATCCAACCTTAAAATGAATTGAATTACCAATATCTACACTCTATTTCTTTCATTAAAACTCTTAAAATAGATAGAAAATGTATTAAAGTAAGTTAAAACCATTAAAAAGAATTGTTGGAGGTATATATATATGTAAATTTTGCATGTTGTATTAAGAATATCTATACTTGAGTTGATTTAGCCTTAATAAGAATTGAATTAGGAATATCTAGCCTTATATT
>CATIWQ010052977.1:0-16579 GCA_949673415.1 Euphorbia schlechtendalii | reverse complement strand
TGATTATAAAACTAATTTCTCTATCCTACAAAGCTCACAAGTTATTAAATTTATATTCAAAGTATTTTGATATTTTATTTTATTCTAAGTTTTACCATGTATTTCATTTTTTTCAAAAGTCCTCTTCGATTTTTCTAATATTTGCTGCAAAATCAGGTGATACGGTAACATTATAACTTATTCATTTTTGTACTCTTTCATACTAATTTCTTTCGCCTAGGGCCCTGAATTTGGTAAGGCCGGCTCCAGGTCCTACTACTTATCTTGTATAATTAATTCTTTGATCTCTTGAATTACATTGTTTGAATGAGTCCTAATATCAATAAAAATGCACAAAATGAGATTTCTCTACAATTATAAAATCTAACAAAAACCTAACTGGATTCTAATATATGTAACGTAAATGCAAAGTGTTTGTCTAAAAACACAATTGTTAGAAATTTATTTAAAACATAGTAAAAGGTTATTAAATGAATCAAATGAGTCCTAAAAACAATAAAAATGCATAAAAGGGGAATGCTCATAGAAGTATAAAAAATTGAACATATTTCTAATTGGATTTTAATATAGGTAAGGTCAATGCAAAGTGTTTGTCTAAAAAACACAATCTATTACATATTTATTATAAACATTTTAAAAAGTTACTAAGTAGCTTAAATGAGTCTTAAATATCAACAAAAATGCACAAAGGAGATTTCTCGTAAAATTATAAAGAAATTAACAGAAATCTAACTAAATTCTAATATATATGTAAGGTAAATATAAAATGTTTGTCTAATAAACACAATATGTTAGAATTCTTTTATAAAACAAGAAAAAGATAATTAAGTACCATGAATGAGTTCTAAATATCATTTAAAATGAACAAAGAGAATTTCTCATAGAATTAATAAACAATCTAATATAAATCTAATTGGTATCTAATAAATGTTCCGGGAATCTAATAGATATTTAACATAATATATCACCGAATGTGTATATTATGATTTTATAAAGGGATGTCTAACTTATATCTAATAGATATCTAACAAATATCTATCAGTTCATAGAAAATTAGAAAAAAATATCTCAATGAATGTTGTTTCGAAGATAAAAAGAGATGATCAAATTATTCTAAAATGACATGTTAAAAAATGAACAGTTTTGAGAACGGCGAATAGGAAAAAATTAAAAAAATTACATGCTAAATGCATGTTTGGGATGTTAACGAGCGAAGTGGAGATCGAACATGTTTGAACTCAGCTCGGCTAAAAAATGAAAAAGATTTCGGTTCGAAGCTCGTCGAGCTTAGAGTAGTTTAGCTCTGGTTAAGCTTGTGAAAAGCTTAGCTCGAATTCGTGAGCTTGTGAGCCGACTCAAGCCTCATTTATTTGAGTTATATTCTTCACGGCATAAATACCTTTTTGGGCCCTGTGATATAGTCAGTTTGCCCATTTAGTCCCTCTGCTATAGACTTGTGCTATATAAATAGTTCCGTTTTTAGTCCTTGTGCTATGTCATTGTTACCCACTAGGTCCTTGTGGTATGCAATTATTTAACTTTTTGAACCATATGTGTTAAAATCCAATTTAGCAAAATCTCACATATTATGTATCAAAAGGATCAGAAAGGTAAGAAATCGAATAGTATAAGGTTCAGATGGGTAACATGTATAATAGAAGGACTAAATGAGCAAGCTGATCATACCAAGGGACTTAAAAGGGTGTTTATGCCTATTCTTCGCTCTAATTTTTCATATATAACATTTTATAAATTAAAATTTTAATATACAATCCAACAAATTAAAACTAAGATTTGCAATTAAAAAAATATGGTTTCTATAAGCAGCAAATATCATAATTTTGTGATTTTGGTTAAAATAATTAATTACATACTTAAGGAAAATTCAACCACAAATTAAATTCTATTGCAATAATTATATTTTTTTATTATTATTATTATTATTATTATTATTATTATTATTATTATTATTATTATCATTGTAAATTTTACATCATTTATATTCTAATAATTATTAATTAAACAATATCTTATTTTTAATATTTTAATTATATTATAATATTTGATAAATAATTATAATTATTTTAGTTAAAAATAAAAAATATTTACGTTATTTTACTATTAAACATGCAAGTATAATAAAATAGAATAATTTAAATAACTACTTTTTTCAATATTAAAGAAAAAATATAACAGATTATAAATAATATATGAAAGATAAACTAGACATGAAAAATACTATTTTCTCAGAATATTTTTATTTTTATAATATTTGTTTGTATTAATAAAAATGTCAATAATTATAATCTTTTTTAATTAAATACGCTCTGCTATAGACTTGTGTTATATAAATAATTCCCTTTTTGATCTTTATGCTATGACATTGCTACTCATTTGATCATTGCGGTATGTAATTATTTAATTTTTTGAACCCTATTTTAGCAAAATATCATATAATATGTATCAAAAGGACCAAAAAGGTAAAAATTGGATAGTACAAGGTCCGAGTGGGTAACATGTATAACAAGAGAGATCAAATGGGCAAACTGATCATGTCACAGGGTTTAAAAGGGTGTTTATGCCTATTAATTTTTCAAATATAGCATTTGATAAATTAAAATTTAAATATACATTCCAACAAATTAAAACTAAGATTTGCAGTTAAAAAAATATGGTTTCTATAAGCAGCAAATATCATAACTTTGGGATTTTGGTTAATTTAATTAATTATGTACTTAAGGAAAATTCAACCACAAATTAAATTCTATTGAAATAATTACATTTTATTATTATCATTATCATTATTATAATTTTACATCTTATTTTCAATATATTAATTTAATTATAATACTTGATTAATAATTAAACAGTGGGTGTTAAACAACTAGTATCAATATGAGTGTCAAACAGCCGATGTCAATATAAAATTACTGAATAACCATAATTATTTTTGTTAAAAAAAATAAATATTTGTGTTACTTTACTATTAAACATGTGTTCGCCACTTTCTTACTGATAAGTTTAATAGTTTGGTCACAAGATTCGGCTATATATCAACAGCGCCAAAAAATTGTTCGCGAAAAATATAGGTGTTGTCAGTACCTCTTATCAAATACAAAAATGATGATAACTGCAAGTATACAGTTGCGATGTAGTTTTAAAAGATATCGATCCCACAGGGAAGGGGTAGTTCTAAAGATCAACAAGGAAGATAAGATAAAAAGAAAATAAAATAATGTATAGTTTGTTGGATAGGAGGGTTATAATGAAATGTGAGTAAATATAGGTGTTAACAAGGTAAAATAATGGCAGGCGAGTGCATGCCACGAGGAACACCCAGGCGGACTAAATCCGCCTAGATCAGAGAAAGCTGTTACGACGTGGCTAGGAATGCTCTTGCCAATACAGGCGAGTCTCATCCATCCCGAGAGTAATGCCTCGGTGATCATTCAGGCGTACAGTATCCGCCCCGAACTTGTAAGAAACCTAGTCTTCTCCAACAGAAAGAGAAATGTCCAGGAGGCTACCGAGATGAGTCGCTTGTCAGCCTGGATCAACTCCGTCGCCTCAGGAGCAAAGAGTTCAATTGACACTCTAAGTCTCCAAAGAGACCTCCATAATTGGAACTCTCACTTTAGATAAACTCTATCTTGTCAACAGGATAAAGATCCATTCAAACTAGAACACTAAATGATCCACACTTTGGATCAGACTTGGGACGTTCAATGAGTATAAAGGGACCCTTTGGGTCACCACGCAAAGGTACGTATTCAAAACACACAAAACTCCCTGCCTCCTCTCTTAAATCCGATCTAACTTAAGCATCGGAGTAGCTACGTAGGTCACACGACTAGTCCCCTATAGCGACGTTTGTTGTTTTGCAGAAACCATCAAACCACATAGAAGAGGAGTGTTAGGAGTTGATTTCAGTCAGAGAATTAGCGCGTGGAACCACATTCCAGGCCTAAGATAACATTAGTGCGGTGAGCGTGGACTGAATTTACTTGCTCAGGCGAGAATCTCAGTTCACACGAACATATTGACAATCAGATAACTTTAGTTCCTAGTTAATCTCAGATGGCTAACAACGGAACAAACAGTCACCTCCCAACCACAAGGATAAATGTCACAGGAGCGCCACCGCTCAAGGCTGGCGAACGCCCCCAAGGTGACGGAACCACGGGAGGAGATAACCCACTCCTCCAATTGCAGCAAAAATACAAAATTACCCTAGAAGAGATGGAGGCGTACTGGAAATCAGCTGTCGAGGCATACATCTCTTCCGGAGTGATGTACGGAGATCTGAGCAGGACTGGTTTGATCATATCCAGGAGAAATACAGTGCTGCCTCGTAATCTCATTGACGACATTGATAGCGCATCGCAAGGGCTTATGCCACCCCACCTCTACAACATCGACCAGCCGCCTATGACGCCCATCATCCCTCACACAAATCCGTAGATCGCTTCCACCACACTCTCAGTAACCTCAGACATCATAACCACTCAGCCCATGGAACTGAACTCAGTCGGGCAGTCAACACAGCTATCATTACTCCAGGGGTTAGTTTCAACAATGAAGGATGGTCAGATTCCGCCTGGAGACATAGGGCCAACGTTGGTTGCAATACAAGGGTTAGGAACAGGCAAGCAGCCTGAACCAATCCTTAAAGCCAGAAATTTAAAATGGGTAATTAAGCCAGAAAGTGAGGAGGAGGATGACCCGGAATTTGAAAAGAAATCCAAGAAGGTTTTTGCAAAATTGGCTGTCCCTTATCAGGAAGCAACGTCAAGGACTAACTTCTCGCCGTTCAAAAAGAACATCCTTGATCAAACCTTGCCCACACTTATCTACATATCTACTTTCGACAAGTACATAGGAAAAGGCGATCTCAATTATCATGTTGCTGACTTAAAAAATCAAATGGAAATGGCGGGGGCCACAGAAGCATATATATGTCGATACTTCTCGGCCACACTAGGCAGACCTACAGCTTGATGGTTCACATCTCTGCCTCCTAACTCCATAGGAAGCTAGGACATTAGTGACGCATTCTGCAAGCATTTTTTAGGTTCCGCCCCAGCCGGGTTGGTAACAAGGAGCTTGCACGAAATTGTGCAAAGACCAGAAGATAGTCTTCGTGATTATTACAACCGTTTCAATGAAGCCTGCCTTGAAGTGCGGGACTTAGATTTCAGCTCCGCCAAAGAAGCAATGCTAAAGGGAACGCATAGTAGAGACCTGAGGAACGCGATCCTTACAAGACATCCTAAAAGCCTGCAACAAATGCTTGGCATGGCCAAGGACCTGATCCCAGCTGATGAAATAAATTTCAGTAGAAGAACAGATGGTTGGGGTAGAGAAGCAAAGAGGGAGGATAGACCAAGATTTGATGATAGAAGATGAAAAGGACGAGGCGGTGCTAGTCGAGGTGGATAGGTTGATCGAGAAGAAGACCGCTCCAGGCTGAATGCACCATTGAGCCAGATACTTGTGGCTATCAAAAAGACCCCAGAGAAGAAAAACATTCACTTTCCTAAAATCCCAGATGGAGTCTCCTTAGGGCGTGATTTGAACAAATACTGTGACTATCACAGAGCTAAGGGGTATCACACGGATGATTACCGATAGTTGGCAGACATACTACATGAGCTAATTAAGGCTAGTAAGTTTAGCTAATTCGTGAAAGGAATCACAAGGAAACATGAAAGGAAAGAGGGAAGTGAAGATGAGAGGGAGGAAGACTCGAATAGAAAGTTCAATGGAACAAAAGGAAAAATAATGGTGATTCCACGCGGACCAGAATTCGAACCGCCCCCAAAAGAAAGCTAGAGGTTCGTCTAGCAAGAAGAACAATGTAGAAAGCAAGGCGGAAATCTTGAGGCCGTTTAGGCAAAACTCGCTGGTTGAAAAGTAGCACGCCGATTCCATAGTGGTAGAAGTAACTATGGAGAACTTCACAGTAAGAAGAATCCTCTTGGATATAGGCAGCTCGGTAAATATTGTCACCAAGAGTGTTGTGGAGAAATTGGGAGTGCATCACTCCAGGATTCGAGCCAGATGCTCGCCGCTCATTTGGATTAATGGCCAACTCGTACAATCATTAGGCCAAGTTACGTTGGAGGTGGAAATGGGGAGCCTTAAGCATAAGTTCCGTGGGAAAGTAGAGTTTACCATCACAGACATTTCAGTGGGGTTCAATGTTATATTGGGCAGACATTTCCAAACTGAAACTTGCATGCTCATCTCCCCAATGGATTTGGTGTTTCACATACTAACTACAAAAGGAACTGCGGTGATAATCGGTAACCCTCAAGTGGCCCAGGAAGCATACCTGGCCTCATTACAAAGAGAATCACTCCTGGTGGAAGAGGAGTTGGAGGCGGACATGCCGGAGAAAATCGAGGCGGCGGAGGAGCTCAAAGTTGGCCCAGAAAGATCACAAAGATTGGAAGAAACCTTTGCAATGATGTAAAGGCAGAGATAATTTGTGCCCTCACAGACCAACAACATGTTTTTTCATGGTCATCAGAAGATCTTGTGGGGGTCAAACCTGAGGTCATGCAACATAGACTGAACTTGAACCCAAATGCCAAGCCGGTCGTCCAAAAGAAACTAAAGCATGCTCCCGAAAGGTAGAGGGCTATTGAAGAAGAGGTAGGCAAGCTCTTAAAAGCGGGGCACATCAGAGAAGTCCATTACCCAAGCTAGTTGTCCAGCGTCGTACTGGTGAAAAAACCAAGCGGAGCCTACAGAATGTGCGTAGACTTCACTGATGTGAACAGAGCCACTCCAAAGGATACTTACCCGCTGCCTAGCGTGGATCAATTGGAGGATGCAACAGCAGGCTATGCAGTCTACTCGTTGTTAGACTCCAAGTGTGGGTATAACCAGATACCCATGCACCCCGCTGATGAAGAAAAAACATCTTTCATAACTCACGAAGTCACTTACTGTTACAAAGTCATGCCCTTTGGTTTGAAAAATGCGGGAGCCACATATCAAAGGCTGATCAATGAAATGTTCCGAGACGAGATAGGAAACTCAGTGGAGGTTTATGTTGACGATATGATAATAAAGAGCAAAAGCGAGGCGGAACATGCTGAAGACATCCGAAGAGAATTCAAAGTGCTACAAGAATATCACCTGAAACTCAACCCGGAAAAATGCACATTTGGAGTGAAAGGCGGCAAATTTTTGGGGTTCATGATTTCCCAACGAGGGATAGAGGCCAACCCAAAGAAGATCGAGGAAATTCTAAAAATGGAACCGCCTCGAACCTTAAACGAGGTCCAAAAATTGAATGGTAGAATCAATGCATTGGGGAGATTTATATCTTTCTTCGCCAAGAGATGCATGCCTTTCTACAAGGCAATGAAGAAGGACAAAGACTTCAAATTGGATCAACCCTGCTAAGAGGCTTTCGAAGAGCTGCCAAAGAAATCAAAACTGAAGAGTAGGAAATCCTGGTAGATGGTGCATCCTCTCACGAAGGAGCCGGAGTCGGAGTGTATATCCAAGACCCCGGAAAAATCAAATTTTCCTATGCCACAAAATTAACCTTCCCCGCAACCAACAATGCGGCAGAATACGAGGCAGTTATCAAAGGGCTAGAGCTAGCCAATGAGATAGCACCAGATTGATTATTGCTCAAAAGTGACTCAAGGCTAGTCGCAAACCAGATCAATCGAAACTTTGAAACAAAAGACATAGAAATAGCAAAGTATCTCTCAAAGGTAAGACATCTTATAGAGACACCAGAGTCAAAAGGAGTAGCCTAGAAAGTTGAACATATTCCCAGGAAAGAAAATGAGCGGGCTGATGAGTTAGCCAAGGCGGCTTCAAGCAAAGAAGAATGGAAAAACCTCACATGCCCATACGAGGTAATCAACCACCCGAACAATGAAGTGGAGGTGAGCTTGTTAATTGAACAGCGAGATCTTGGATGGATGAAGGCCATCTATGATTACCTAGCCACAAACAAACTGCCTGAGGATAAAATTGAGGCTGCTAAAACTGTAAGGAAAGCTATGCGGTTTTCCTTGCTAAATGGAGAGCTTTACAGAAAATCATATTCAAACGCCTAGAAAAAGTGCGTTACGACTCAAGAAGGAGCGAAAATACTACAAGAACTTCATGAAGGAGACTGCGGCTCCCACCAAGCGGCTGCAACATTGGTTAGACGGGCCAGCCTCGTGGGCTTTTATTAGGAGTCTATGAACCTGGACGCGAAGACGTACGTCAAGTCTTACCATCAATGTCAAATCCATGCACAAAAATCTCACATCCCTCATGAAGTACAGCGCCCCCTACTGACCGCTTGGCCTTCGCAACATGGGGAATTGACATTGTGGGACCTGTTCCTGAAGCAAGCGGGCAAAGAAAATGGATCCTTGTGGTCATTGACCACTTCTCCAAATGGGTCGAGGCAGCTGCTCTTAGCAATATCACTCCAGAACGAGTTCTGGATTTTGTCAAAAAGAACATCATTATGCGATTTGGAGTACCACACCGAATTATATCAGAAAATGGCACTCAATTCACATCCAGCAAGTGCCAAGATTTTTGCAAAGAATTAAAGATTAAGACTCACTTTAGCTCAGTGGCTCACCCTCAAACTAATGGCTAGATGGAAATTACAAATAAAACGCTTGGTCAAGGAATCAAGAAAAGGGTGCTGGAAAGAAAGGGAGTTTGGCCGGATGAGTTGATTAATGTGCTATGGGCATATCAAATGACCCTGTGCAAATCTACCGGAGAAACACCTTTCTCAATGGTATATGGGGTTGAGGTGGTTATACCCATAGAAATTAGTCCTCCATCAGACCAAGTGGCATGCTACACGGAGAAAGAGAATGACATCAACATGAGATACCATCTTGATGATCTACAAGAAAAGTAGGAAAGGGCTTGCATCCTAATGGCCGCCTCCAAAGCTAGGATCGCCAAATATCATGACAGGAAGATCAGAGAAATCCGCCTCCAGGAGGGTGACATGGTTCTCAAGGACGCAACCGCCTCACAAGTGCGAGAGAGTAAAGGCAAGCTGGGGGTGAATTGGGAAGGCCCCTATAAAGTTTCACAAGTCATCGGACCAGCAACCTACAAGTTAAAGACCATGGAAGGGAAGGAGGTCCCAAGGACGTGGAACATTGTAAAACTGAGGCCATATTACATGGCTTACAACTCTTAGAGGGATCCAGGCGGCCGTACTCTTTTCCTTTATGGGCTTTTTCCTAATGGGTTTTATCCTAAAGGTTTTTAACGAGGCGGCCCACCCTTAGAGGAGGTAGATAACTGGATGCATAGAATTCCTAGATGTACTTTTTAATTTATTCAATATAAGTAATTATTTTTCAAAACGTGCACATTTAAGTACTAATCATACTTTGAGATTGCACAAAATAACAAAAGCGCTCACAACTCTCAGGCGGCACAAATGCATAAGAGCTGAATATAATACAAAAATGGTAAACAACTGGCCATTGAGGCAGCTCAAATGCATGAGACCTGAATATAATACAAAAATGGTAAACAACTGGCCATTGAGGTAGCTCAAATGCATGAGACCTGAATATAATACAAAAATGGTAAACAACTGGCCATTAAGGCGGCACAAACACATAAGAGTTGAATATTAAATGAGGTAATTCAGGCGGCTAAAAAGCATAAGACCAAACATCATAAACTAACATATAGCCACTAAGGCTACTTAAAAGCACAAGGCTTGTATCATTAAACTATGAACTATGAAGGTGGAAAAATAATATATCATTGAAAGAGCCAGCAAGGTCGAAATATTCTTACAAAGCGTTCAAAAGAAAAAGCTAAAAACACCCTACACTCCTGGGCAGGTCTAATCGGCGTCGTCTCCTCTTCCCGGCTCCCCCTCCACCGACTCGTCAAGGGCCGTCCCCTCCTCTTCTGGCTCATTGGGATATTTGACCCCTTCCAGAAGGTCCTCACTAAGATCCGGATGGTGAGCCCGACAAGCTTAAAAAATGAGGCGGCCGTATTCGCGCCCGTCTATTGCCATGTTGAGCATGGCTTAGCTATAATCAGATACCACCTTGGGAACCTCCGCCTCATATTTGGAGACGGTCTCCTACAGTTTATCCCTAGCCAAAGCCATCTCCTTAGGATTCTTTTGATGCTTATCAGCCCTTTTGTTGGCCTCCTCCAGCTGCCGACTCAACTCAACCTTATCCGCCTCAAGATCTTCGACCTTCTTTTTGGCATCCTCTAGCTCGCGAGAGGTAAGCTCATGAGCCCGTTGGAGCCTCACCACATCCCAGCTCTTTTGAGTCATCTCAGTTACACGAGATGCCATCTAAGAAAGCCAATATAATATTAATAGAAAACAAGGCGCTTAGCAATAAGCCGAGTAGAAAGATAGAAACTACCTCAGTGGACATCATGAACAAGTTTTTTGACGACTGAAGAAGACTCTCAGTGGCCAAATCCTTGTTCTCTGATGGAAGGGGAAAAATGGTCCTCAAAACACTTTGGATTGGGGAGGTATAAATTGAGGGATTCCCCTCACCGGTGAAGGAAAGAAGATCCGCCTGGAGGGACTCAGGACTTACACGTCTGGAGGAGTCAGCGGGGATGTCCAGATTGGCGTTCTGAAATAAAGGTTAAGCTTAAACACCAAACCAAATTGGTAACTGTTGGATTCTGAAGGATAAATAGTTTTGTAAGTTCTGAGTTCAGAAGGAAGTCTTAGAAGGAAGTCGCCTTAGAAGCACATGGATTCATCAGAGGAATTATGAAGTCTCAGAGGTCATCATTATCAGATGAAGAGTTATATAAATAACAGAGGAATACTCTAGTCTCAGATCGCTAAAAAGGTCCCTCTAAAGACTGCAAAAGGTCAACTAAATCTTTCGGCTCCAAAAAGTCAAGAAAGAATCCTAGAGAATCTCATCTGAGCGCAGTAAAAAGAATCCTCAGATATCTGATTGGAACCATTGAAGTTGGATTATGGTATCCAAATAATGAAGAATTTTCATTAAAAGGATTCACTGATGCTGACTATGGAAGAGATCAAGTGGAAAGGAAGAGCACTACTAGAGGATATCATTTTCTGGGAAACAGTATCGTCTCTTGGTACAGCAAGAAACAGACCTCAGTAGCTCTATCCACTACAGAAGTTGAATACATGGCTGCTGGAAGTTATGTTGCACAAGCACTATGGATCAAACAGCAACTTGAAGACTATGGAGTAAAGTCAGAATGCATAGAAATTATCTACGATAACAAGAGCGTAATTGATCTGTCGAAGAATCCAGTTCAGCATAGCAGGATGAAACATGTTAACATCAGACATCATTTCATAAGAGATCACGTTCTCAAGAAAGACGTTAAGCTAGTATATATCTCCACTGAAGAACAAAGAGCTGATATTTTTACCAAACCTCTGAGCAAAGATCAATTTGCCTTCCTCAGAAGAGATTGGTATGAGTAATCCAGTGTGAATATTACTCAGAAGATGGAGTAGTCACTCAGAAGTACAACATGTCTCAGAGGCGATTATCATCTTCTGAAACTAAAGGATAGGATCTCGTCTCAGAAGATTTGACCCCGCCAACTGCTCCATATTTCAAAATTCAAAAACCCAAATCCCAAGCCAGATTTTTAGGTTAAAACTATTCACATTCATCCGTTAGTTACTCCCTTGACGGTTATCTACATATTAAACGGTAAATGCTGAAACCGTCACTATGGTAAATTACTCTTCCATCCCTCTGAAAACACCTCTATATAAAAGAGAAGACTGTTCATCACCCAAACACTTTACCCAAATTTCACAGAGCTCTTTTCTTTCTCACTGAGAATTCCTTTCTTCTTTCAAGAACTCTAATTTGTTCAACTTAACTTCTCTCACAAAAATGGCACCCAAGAGAACCCGATCTTCAAAAGTTGATTCTAAAGAGCAAGTCATAATCAAAATCCCTCCAAAGACCTTTAAACCTATTCTATACAGGTCAAATCCCTCAAACATAATCCCACAAAGATTTCTAGGAGATAATGCCTTCATTCAAGCATCTCCTTACAAAGAAACGATTGAGTTTCATCAACTCGGAACCTGGATCAAACTGAAGGAGTCAACCTTTCCCAAGATAGTTTCTGAGTTCTATTAAACTCTACGAAGATGTGTCGTGAGCAATGAAGAGCTCAAAACAGAAGTTAAAGGGAAAGAAATCACCATTACTCCATCTTTTCTAGCAAAGCTGTTGAATATGAAAGATGAAGGTTTGGCTCTGAGATGAGGATGTGAAGACTCCGTTAACTACGATAGGAGAGCATATATGCCAGAAGGATGGTTTGGCGAGAAGATAAGTACCCATATGCCTTAGGAGCCTAGATACTGGTAATTCATAATGGCTCATCTTCTACTTCAGAAGCTGAATTCGACAAATGCAGTATCCAACTATGAGCACTGCATTTTATATCATCTAGTGTAAAAGAAGAAGGTCAACTGGCCTCTAATCATTATGCAGCATATGCTGCATCACAAGTTTACTCTTAGAGGATTAATCAACAGAATTGTAGCATTTTGTGATATAAACTACTCAGAGGAGGAAGGATTAATGGGTAGTGAAATTGTAAGGGAGACTTTTGAAAAGAAGGTGGACTATGGAATGAAATGGGATAGGGAGGAGGCCCTAACGAATGACATAATGAGGAAGAGAAGGGAGAAAGAACTTAGAGCAGCAAAGAAAGGTGAAGTGGCCAAAGGGGTTGAGGAAGTCTCCCCCAAGAGGAAGAGGGAACCTGTGCTGAAACAGGAAGACATTCCCAAGGCAAAAAGAAGCAGAGCCAGCAGAAGCAAGACACTTGCTACTGAGGGAGTGTTAATAACTCCTGCTGAAGCTACTGAAGGAAAGGCACAAGGAATTACATATTCCATGAATAAGTTCAAATATATGCCTAGGCCATTTGAGGAAAGTAGCTCAGAAGATGAAGAAGATAGTCAACCCATCAGCATTCTTACTAAAAGAAAGAGGGGAGATTTTGATCTTGAAATGGTTATCCCAAGCGAGGATGAGAATGAGGGTGCTGATGATGAGGGAGAGAAGGTAGAGAAGATTGAGGAGATCAAGGAGAATGAAGAGGAGAAAAGAGAAAAGAAGGAAAAGAGGTAGAGGAAGAAGAAAGCCAAAACTTATGGTAAAACTGTCATTGTTGAAGATGATCCCAAAAATGATGACATAATAAGGGCAGTAAACCGAAGCTTGGTGGAGGTCTACACTCATGTTCCTCGCCAAGGGACAGTTGGAGATATAAGGATTGCTGTTGAAGAAGCAGAGAAGAGGGCTTTAACAGAAGGAAAGAAAACTCCTGCTCTAGAGGAGTTCACAAGTAAAATGAAGGAGAAGAGCACTTCTGAAAGTAAGGATGATAACTCAGAGGAGGTAGACGGTAAGGTTCTGGAAGGGACCTCAGTTAACTTTGACTTGCCCTTAGGGGCTCTTCTAATGGTCCCAAGTCCAGTCCCTCCAAAGGTGGCTAATCCTACTAACTTCGTACTGGAGAAGAAGCCACAATCTCCTCCCCTGGATTAACAAAAGTCAGTATTTGATCCATCTCATCTCTTGAGATACCACAACAATTTTTTTCCACTCCAAGAAGATACCCAATAGCTGATATAGATCTTCTTAAAGTAGCAGTATCAATTGCTCAAAAGATATCAAAGGAGATTGAGGAAAAGGAGGAAGAGGCCAAGAAAGCTGAGGATGATAAGGAGGATAAGTCTGAACAAAAAGAGGATGAAGTTGAAGGAGGCAAGGAGGAAGAGTCTGATAAGCCATCTCTGCTGAAAGAGATTGTACCAGAGGAAGATCCGTTCCTATCAGCTCTTCAGAAGGAAGATGTTCAGAGGATTGTAGTGGCTGAGTAGAGTACTCAACCAATAGCATCAGATCCTGCTGATGAGTTCGTTGCTATGGCCCGCTCTGTTTTTGAAAAGCACAATATAAGGCCAGAAGAAATAAGGGAGGAAGTTGTACTGGAGGATGATTCAGATGATGAAGTTCAGATTGTGAAGGAGCCTAAGACTCTGCAGCAGCAACAGTAACAGCAGCTTCCTTCTACGCCAAAGGTTCTGGAGGATCCCAACAGCTCCATCTCTCTGGTCTCTAGACCTGCAGAGCAAAGGATTTTTGGAGATGAGTCTCTTAATAGTAGAGGATGTATGATTGGTGACATCGCTCAAGGAGGAAATCCTAGCACGTCTATTCCTGTCAACTCTCTTCATCATATGGGAAAGACTCTAGATGATCTGCTGACCATGGCCCTTAGCCTCAACAACTCCGTAGTGGATTTGCAGCTTGCTCCCTTCAATCGTTAACTTGCCCAGAGTGTGGCACTCATCTCAAAACAGGCACAAAGAATCATGGAAAGGGCTGACAAGATCCCTTTGCCAAGTCAAATATGTTCTGAGCTAATCAAGCATTTGCAACCTCTCATGGAGACAAGGCTCAGCAACTATGTTGATATTCTTAAGGCTCTCCAGAAGTTGAACAAGACAATGGACGATGGTGAGAAGGGGCTGATATTAATCCACAAAGAAGTGGATGGGGTGAAGGAGGTCATTCTGAAGCAGATAGGAGATGTCATCTCTACTCTGGGGATTGCCATTGAGCGCACAACAACTGAATACTCCATGGGGCTGAGGAGTGAAGTGCAGGCGCTCAGGACTCAGAACGCTTTCTGTTTATGGCAGCAGGAGCAGATCCAAAATAATCTTGCTGAGATGATAAATAATTCTAATGCTGAAACTCTTAAAGCTATTGCGGATTCAAAAAAGGAGGTGAAGTTTGAGATCTTCAAAGTTGTTGAAGATGCTCTCAAGCAGATCACTGCACTACCTTTGCTCAGAAGAATGAGGCTGTGGATGACATGGAGGAACATATTGTGAAGTTTGATGTTGCCCTTACCAAGACCACAATTTAAGCCAGAGACATAGTGGTGGCAAGAAATGCAAGCACTTCAGAGGCCCTTCAGAAGAGCATTGATGGGCTTAGTGATCAGCTTGGTGGACTATCTCTTTACTCCTTCTGCTCACATGACAGTCAGATCATTCTATTCCTGCAGCATCTGGCGAATGGCCTAAACACTCAGTGGATATGGAATCAGAAAGCTCTCCAAGTTATCCTTGAAAGCATTTTTCCCTCAGTCCCCAGCAAAGTTGCAAGACTAATTCAGCAGATTATCCCTCCTCTTCAAGCTAACGCCAAGGCTATTCAAGATGTAGTTTAGAACTTTGCGCTTGATAAGCAGAAGATAGTTGCTCAGCTTGTTGGTGCTAAGTGGAGGGAGAAGGACAAGCATAGCTTCAAGGAGATTTGGGAAAGGTGAATGATTTCTAACCAACCATCAAGCAGCGCCATGGAGGTAGACCATCCAGAGAAGACTCAACTAGATGAATTTCCAGCACTTAAAGAAAAACCGTTGTAATTTTGAATTCATCTTATGTAAAAACCTTGTACACAAACCTTATTAATGAAAAAGTTTTTACTTTTGTTCATTAGTACAATTCTTCGTTGTACTAATCTCTTTGTACTAGTTAATCAGTATGTATGCACAAGATTATGAGGGAGTAAGTACATCATGTGCTTGACTTTACTCAGAACCAAAAAAATGAAGGGAGATTGTTGGATTCAAAAGAATAAATAGTTTTGTAAGTTCTGAGTTCAGAAGGAAGTCGGCTTAGAAGCACATGGATTCATCAGAGGAACTATGAAGTCTCAAAGGTTATCATTATCAGATGAAGAGTTATATAAATAACAGAGGAATACTCTAGTCTCAGATCGCTAAAAAGGTCCCTCTGAAGACTGCAAAAGGTCAACTAAATCTTTCGACGCCAAAAAGTCAAGAAAGCTGACTTAGCATTTAATGCCGTCGCGCGCCTTGTTCTTACGTATACTACAAGACAAAAGTTACTGCAAAATCAAGAACAAATCTCACCTGCTAGTCTGAAATATATATGAAAGTACAAAGTGGATCCGCAAAATCAACCTAATATAGCATGGTGCAAATTTGATTTTGGATGAGCTCTCTAACGGATTGTTAACGGAAACAAGACTAAGAGACAACGGCAGTATTTCCAACAACGGTTCTCATTTCAACGGAAACATTCTCTCCCTCTATAAAAAGAAGATTTCCAGCATTTGAAAAGGTTACCGAATCCTAATACAAGTACAAAAGCGAATACAAATCTCAATCTGCTTACAACCTTTTCATAGCAAACATTCAAATCTCATCTATTTGTAATTGAACTGACTGAAACAGAGTTCAGAAGTTCACAAAAATCATTTTTATTAAACTGTTGTAACTTACACTAAGCTGAGGGTAAGATAGTGTAAGAGAGCGAAGTTCTAGTAAGAAAGGTACTTAATAGAGACTAAGCTCAGAGCCTCAGATATGGAAGGAAGGAACTTCTGTATTGGTATAGCTCAGCAAAGGCTGTTGAAGGGTACTTCAGTCAAGGCATTGTAAAAGGTTTACTCTTCACCAGAAGAAGAGTTAATAGTGGATTAAATCTTGGACTGGAGTTTCCAAGGACTGGATTAGG
>CATIWQ010052969.1:0-16185 GCA_949673415.1 Euphorbia schlechtendalii | reverse complement strand
TATATATGGGTTCCTTTTAATTAATGATATATATAAATTTTATCTGGAAAGAGAATCCCCCGGTTGATATTAATAGGCCAACGGATTTATGTTGAATGCATATGGTATGTTTGGTCTGTTTCAAGGGTTAATTTCTGTGATCTGTAGACAAAGAAGGAGAGAAAGAAGAGGTTAGCTTAAACACATCTAATACCTTTTTCAATATATTTGGAGAGAGAGAGAGAGAGCGCCAGCCAATGAAGTAATAGAAAGATGGTTATGAGAGTGTGAATGTATGCTTACCTTGGGTTGTGAGGAGTTCCCTTTTTATAGGGCTATTTTTTTTTTTATTTGTCATAGTTATAAACTTTACTATCTACAAATTTTTAATTTTGCAAAACTTAAAATGAAAAATCTTTTTTCTTCTTTACATGAAAAAGGGAAACATTTTTTCCTTTATCCTTTTTTAAGTTGATTTTGTCAACCTTTATAATTACTTTCTCTCTCTTATTTAATTTGAATTTCATAACTTCAAACATCTATATCCCACAAACCATTGATTTTTCAGAACCGATGCTTTGAAATATTTTATTCGTCTTAATTTTATCTTTAAAATAACAAACACTTTGATTTTTTCGAGAAAAAATAATGTTTCGCAATCTTATACAGTGTATAATTGTGGTATAATTCCCTTTTTCACTACCTTTTTATGAAAGCGTTATACATGGTATAAAGTTGTATTATGAATACATATAGATTTTTTTCTTCTTTATGATCATAATAGACCTATTCTTCATAAAAAAAAATGGCATAAAGACCTTAAATCTGATATGAAAGCTCTTATACATGGTATAATAGTGGTTATATTTACAACAAAACTCACTTTCTAGTATAAAAAATAATTTATTATAGTCTTATATGTAGTATAATAGCTGTATAATACTCGTTTTTACTATTTTTTTCATGAATGTGTTATACATGATATAAAAGTGGTACAATGTATTATATATAGTACTTTTTAAAACATTATACCACTCTTACCTTCATGAAAAATTATTTTATACAGCTATTATATTATGTATAAGATTGCGATTAATTTTTTATTTTTTTGAAAAATTCAAAGTGTATGTCATTTTAAAAATAAAATTAAGATGAACAAAATATTTCAAAACCTTGATTCAAAAAATTCAATTGTTTGTGAGATATGAAAGTTTGAAGTTGTGAAATTCAAATTAAATAAGAGAGAGAATGTAATTGCAAGAGAAAAAACGGTGAAAATAAAAAAAGAATATAATAAAATGACAAAATGAATATTAATTATTCATTTTTGCAAAACCAATAAAATCTAACTTCTCCAGATATATGGTTTAATTACTCCTTTAGGATCTCCTGTGTGGGTTATGGCCTTTTGGTGGGTTATATTAAGGGCACATACCACATGTCCCCTCAGGAGTAAGGGGATATGTATTTATATATTTCATTGTTACGAATGTATTAATGTATCGATCTTCGTAGTGTACAATAATATTTTTTAATGTGTAAGGTAAGAAATGATGTGACACCTTATTTACGGCAGGATTTTTGTTTGGTTTGAAATTACCAAGTTCAAGGGGGTATCTAGCCTTTTGTAATTTCAGGGTGACATCTGGTTTTCTTAGTCAACTTTAAAAGGGTGTTGATGCATTGAGCCTATTTTAATGTATAACAATTTTATACACATTATACTAGTTATATCGTTTTTTACTTGCGTTTTGTAGTAAATTTAAACTAGATTTTAATCTTTTCATTTTTCTCTCTCTAATCAAAAGTTGACACGTGACTTTACAGGATAAATTAATTGCATTTTTACCAAGTTAAAAAAGTTATTAGGAATAAAAGTTATTAGGAATAAGTTAAAGTTCGAGAGAGCATTAAACGAAAGGGGACAAGTTGAGGAAGCTAGCGATGCAAGAGAGCTTATTTATATTGTCTTTTACACACTTTTATATATAAATACTTTTTATGCCAAATATTTTTTAAGTACCCGAACTTACAACTTTTTGCCAATTGTCGCCTAAAAATTCACTTGTTCCCGTATAGTTTCATGAACTTACAACATTGCATCAAATAACCTCTTAAATACAACTAAACTAGTCAAACTTCTACGAGTATATTATACACATGTCACATGGCAACATTCTAAAGTCAAATCAACAAAATATGTCAAATATATGAAAGTCAACCCAATTGAAAGTTGACACGTAATCAAATCATGAAAGTTTCAAAACAATCCGATATAATATCAATAAAGTGCCTCGTACTCTTTAATCTTTTAAAAATATCCATAAAGTGTCAAAAAAAATCCGTGAAGTCAAAATCTCAACATGTAAAGCAAATCAATTTCCATATAACAATCATCATTCTCCTCAAAAAATATATAAAGAACATCATGCATTTGATATTTCCATTATAGATGAACTCAATTTCCAATATAAAAATCTCGCATAAAAAACAAATATGAAACCCTTCAACATCTTGATTATCTTTTCATTAACAACACTAATCTTGTTTGTTACACAGACAAATTGCGAAAAGAACAGCCGTGATCAATTTCATGTCCATGTGGTTAACAAGTTGAGCTCTGGAAAGGTTTTGTTTCTTCACTGCAAATCTAAAGATGACGATTTGGGGCCTCACAATTTGACCTCTAATCAAGAGTTTATGTGGAGTTTTCGTTCAAATTTATGGGGGACTACTCTATTTTGGTGCTATTTGAGGCCTGGAAATGAGAATAAACATGCTTATATAGATGCTTATAAGACTGATTATACTGGATTTTTGTTGTGTTGTGATAGTAATCTTAATTGCATTTGGGTTGTTAAGGATGATGGAATTTACTTGAAGAATCTGCCACTACATACTGAATTTAAGAAAAAAGGATGGGAAGTTGGCACTTTGGATACATATTCTTAGAATATGTTGTTATATGGTTTTGTTTAATAATTACAGTGAGTTGGGTCTTTAATAAATATATTTGAAATCAATAATAACAATTTTTGTATGTCTGAATTGGTATCGTTTTGAGACATTATCTTTAACAAATCCATTCCACATGAATGCATAACACAACCAAAATTTTAAAAAAGTAACATGTTGTTTCACTTATTTATAAAATAGGGTTTGAGAATTTTTTTTTTTTTTTTTTTTTTGCAAAAGAGTATCGGTGATTTTAAAAAAATTGCAAATGAAGGTTTTTCAATGTTAAATTATGTCACGATAAAATGTAAATTTATGTATTCTAACTTAAATTTAGCGGGTTGGTTAATAAAAATGCTATACACCTTAATAATTAATTTTGAAGTTTGTTGAATAGTACAAATATAACTTTGTAAAATTAAAATATGATGATAACTTTAAAAGAACATAAGGAATAAAAAATTTAGAAATTTACACAAATTGTAACATATAATTTTTAAATAATAATTTATTAAAATATCCACTCTAACATCATTATTATAAACAAGAAAATATCGTTTATCCTCTTTTTGCAAAATTTTTGAAACCACAAACATTTTTTCTAAAAAAATATTTCTCAAATCTTGTTTTGCAAATGTGTGAAACCACATGGTACTTTTTTTAAATTTGTCTTATTTAATTTGCTTGTTTTATCATACAATTAATATCGTCTCACAAGTTATTAATTATTTTCATGCTAGTATACAGAGTATTTTATTATTTATTTTTATCTTTAAAAACAAGATCAATAATGATATATATTTAATTAAAAAAATAATTGTTTTCGCACACTCGTATAGTTTTCTATACCGCAAGAATAAAGGTTTAAGCACTTCATACGCTACATATTAAGGTATGTTCTTTATACCTACTTATACTCCTTGTATACCTCACTTGCAAATATTATCCACAAGTGGACATTGTCTGCCTTATACGATGATATATAGTATGTGACACGCTGCAAGATGCATATTTTATACGTGGTTATGTTAGTATTTTAGTGTAATTGGATCGACTAGTTAATAATGTGATTGTAATATTTCATCGAACAAGTCGGGAGAGTACGGAGTGCACACTTGCTCGGGTTATATCACGATATTTGGATTCCAGGGGCGGCAGCTCCTAACGGGGTCCAAGGAGCAATGCCCCTGGAAATATTTTATTTTAACCTCGAAATAGTCATAATTTTGAACACAATCAGTGTTTCGCTAGCGTCTATGACTTGTGTTCTCCAAAGAAACAGAAAGTCTAGAATACAAAGTTACGATCACAACAACTAGTCACGATCGCGACACACTATATAGTTTTCCAGCCTTACAATTATGTTGACAGTTATTTGCAGTGATTAACTGTCATTAGACGAATATAACTAAAAAATCAGTTATTTTTAGGGTTATTTGTATATTCTTTGGGACTATATAATCATGCATTGTCAAGACAAATTTGAGAGAGTTGATAACATGGTTTAGAAATTGGTTAAAGAAGTTTGTAACTAAGTTAGGAGTAGTGTAAACTATCATTGACCCCACAAATATCTTTTGTGATAATAACATGGTCATCACACAAGCAAAGGAACCCCGATTACTTAGAAGTTCTAAACATGTACTCAAAAAATTTCACCTAATCAAAGAGTCCTTCGACAGAGGTGATATTGTGAAACAGAGAGTAGACACTAAGAATAATTTCACAAATCCTTTCACCAAAGTGTTAGCACAATCTACACACGAGGGTCTTACAAGATCTATAAGGATCAGGGTTATTCCTAATTGGAACTAGTGCAAGTGGGAGATTATAAATGTGTCTTAGTCCAAATGAATTATTTCTTGCATATATATGTATTTACGTAATTTATATTACAATGAATAAAGGCATAATCTGTTTGTATAATATCTTGTGCCATTATTTAAATAGAATATCCGATAATTATATTTATACTTGTGTAGATTTGAGATCATAAGTAAGATAATAAAATAATTATAATTAATTATCTTTGGTTTTATCTAATCATGGGAATGAATAGAACAACAAACCAGCACATTCTTATTAATGTAATGTCATCTCACTCATCACAAGAGCAAGGAAGAAAATTGAAGAATATATGTGGGAGATCAATCCATTACAAGAAAATTCATGGTTGTGAAGTCATAAACTTTCTCTTGTAGGTGCTTGTATGAGATCCTTTAACCTGTCCTTATTATAGTACTGGATTTGATCTTACAAACTTTGATGTATGTCTAACGGGTCTGTAACAGGATGTCAAATAACGATAGAATTGGGTATGTAAGTGAACATCTGAGGACTAGTAATAAGTTTAGGGGAATTGTCTTAGTTAATTCTTAGAATATATCACCGACCACTTAATGAATGAAATTGATAAGTGCATGGTCATGCCCAAATAAGTGAATTTACTTATTTGATAAGAATCAATTTACTTAAGATCAAGAAATGTTCGAGCGAACATAGAGAATGACAACACTGTGTCTCTCGTTGGATATCCGATATATGTTGATAAAGGACATATAAGTATATTACAGGGTTATGTTATACAAGAGATGCATAAATCTATCTTAATTGGGGTCTGACATGGTTTGCTAGACCATACTATTAGTCTGTGAACTGGGTCAGTTTCCTACCAACATTAAAATGGACCCACATGATTGTACGCTTACACAGTTTAGAATATTCACTATACGGATTAACTAAATGTGCAAGAAATCACATAATGATTGGATGGTTGGCATATTATTTATTTATAATATTAAAATATTTATTATCAAATATTAAATGGATTAATTAGTTAACCCTACTTAATTTTGACATAAAATTTATATTATTATAAAATCATATTTATAATACGAAATTAAATAAAATAATAATTAATAAGTTAATTAATTAATTCCATATGAACTAAATCAACCAATAAGAGAAGATGAATTAGATAGATCAATAGGTAATGGACGTTATTTCTTTCAACCAATAGGATGAAAGTGACTGTTACTTCTGTCTCTATAAGTAGATAATGAAGTATGAAAAAGTAATTAGATTTTTCATATGTAATAACTTTCGTTCTTCTTGCTCCGAAATTCTCTATAGTTTTAAGTGAAGAAATGTCCTAATCAAAGTTATTTTGTTCATGCTAGCACGGGTCATGTTCGGTGAAGCGGTGGCGTATGTGATTGCAGAGGTGTTCGATATCAAACACTACATCAATCTCTTGTAGAGATTTCCAGGTACACATCTTTTATTGTTTCTTATTTTTTCGTTACATATAAATTTAACTTCATAATATCCTAGGATTTAAAACCAAGAAATTTTAACCGAGTATTTCCTCATGAATAGTTGACTTCGATTATAGATTTTAACATATGTGTGATTATGTTACATACATTAATTTTCGTTCATAGCATGTCGGACTAAGAAGTAGCCACTCACATGGGTGTCTACCCTAGTGTTATCATGAAGGTACAAACTAAGATGAGATTTTTGAACATATTATGTGTAGTTTGGGAAACTGTTCAAAATCGTGAATCAACTTGTTGAGTAAAGAGAAAATCGCATTGTATAGAATATTGCGTATTGAGTCCAAAAAGGAATCGGGTAATAACTGTGTAATTCAGATGAAAAGTGGTCATGTTCTTTATACTCAAACAAGGTTAAATGTAATGATGCATTGTAATTGAAACCTTTATATGGTGTTAGTTGATATGATAAGGCATGCACTCCTTTATAAGGGTAGAAAGGAAAGAATACCATGATACATTATTAAATTGGGAGAGGAACAAGCCCTTGAGATGATGTGTGCTTATTGACCATGAAATGAGAAGTTTGTATGTTGTATAAGGATTTTAACTTCTCTAATGTGAGACTTAGTGCATTAAACTAACGAGTTGTAGGACCTTACCCTCAATACTATTGAGTTATTCTGTGAAATAAGGACTGTTAATGGAGATTTGATCAATCACCAAGAGATCATGATTTAATTTGATCTCTTATAGATTGGTTGATGGACTAAACTAGTTTTGTATGAAATTGATAGCTTGAAAAGAAGAATTGATCAAATGTACGTTCACCATAATTATATTAGCTCGCTGGCTAGCCTGTCATTGTAAGATTAGAATGCCAGTTTAAGGTTTCTGAGATCCAAATGATGTAGAAGTTGGTGATTATTGACCAATCTATGATAAAGCATCCGTGTTATATACCGATGTTATATTTTATATATTATATATTAACTTATTTGGTTAAGTACCAATTAAGATAGTCTTGGCAGACCCTAACAGGTGCAAGATGTTTTCTAATACTAGATGTTATTTTATATAGTTATGTACCACTCATGATAGTTTTGGCAGATCCTAAAGGGTGCAAGACAAAGTGTTTCGAATAGTATGTTGGTTGCATGACTTCACATCATAAAGAAGATTTGATAACCTTGTACGAATGGTGACCTAGTGGGAGATGTTGGAAATACCCGGTTTGCCCTCATAAGTGGGTCAATCGAGTTTAAGGATCCGATCCAATTTAGGTAATAGGACTTTATTGGATAATAAATAAATTTAAGAACTTATTTGAATTTATGTTTTCCATATGTACTGAAAGTACATTTTTCCATTTCTATTCTATATACATAGGTGATGGATGGAATGAAAATATGTTGATGAATTTTCAATTTTTCTCTATATATTTTCTCTCTCACGGTTTTCTTTCTATGCGAAGAAAATCTGCAAATCAATCTTTATCATCCTGCCCGCCTGTACCCAGAAAAATGAAAACTCATTTTCCTGCATATAAATTGCAATCTTTTGGGGGTCAATTCAATTCTTGAGAGTAATTTTTGTAATAGATCTTAATTTATATAGGCTCTACCACTGAATTGAAGAATTGGGAAGCGTTAGAAAAACCATTTGAAAATCAAGATGAAGAACATTATTAAAGGCAAAAGTTGATCAATTTATGAGTGAATCTGGTGAGGAACTTTATTGATTGAACAATTGAACTTTCACCGATGTGGTCTACGCTCTCAAGCGACAGGGCCGCACTCTCTATGAATTCGGCGGTTAATTTTTCTTTTATGTTTCTCAATTAGTACCCATTGTTAGGTAGATTAATAATTGTGTCTAGTTTGAAAGGTTTTCAAACTGATTATGAACTTGTACACCAGTTATATTGGGTATAAGAACAAAGACTTTATACCACTCTTATACCGAAAATAAGAACTCGTATACCAGGTTTAAGGTCTTTATGTAAAGGTAGTAAAAAATTGGTATCAAAGTCTTATACCAGGTATAAGGCCTTCCAATGATAGTTTTTACGGGTATTTTAGAACTAATTGCAAAAATTAATGGAAAATGAGTTGCTAAAGGTCATACGCCACTCTTATACCAGGTATAAGCGGTGTTTTGAATTGTGTTAGGTGCTTGTCAGGTGACTAGATTTTCCAGGGGACAATTAGGCCTAGGCAGATTAGTATTTTAGAATTTTTAATATTTATTAATGAATTAAAACAATAAATTTAACTAATAACACATAAATTTTTATATTAAAAAATTAAGAATTCATGTGGCAACATTTTTCTAGGTTTTGGTAACATTTTTCTAGACTTGGCAACACTTTTTTAGGCTTTGACGACACCTTTCTGATCTTTGATAACACTTTTTTAGGTTTTGAGAACACTTTTCGCCTTGACCTTAGTAAGTGCCTTGTTCTCTCCATTTTTCGTTTACACACACTGCCAGCATGTGTATGCCATATTAAGTGTAATTGCATGTATTTTAGATCATAGTACGAGGTCCTAATTGTTTTCTTTTGAAGTACTGTATTGTGGAAGGTATATGAGAAAAATTCGAAATTGAGCTTTTCATATTTTGTAGTGTAGTGATTCTTCGTATTGTGATAAAATGATCAGTACTCTGGAGCTACATTCACTCTTAACAGTTAGAACTTTTTCTGACTTGTTAATAAATAGTTGTAGTCTCGTATATGAAAACATTGTTCATTTAAAATTATGTATTGTTACTCTTGGGTTCTCATGACTGTTAGAGCTGAATTTGTCTTGATGGAAGCAAAACTTAGTCACTACTTCTAGTGAGCAGGATTCTGCAAAGTATAAATTGTTGATAAGCAATCTCGTTGATCTAAGTTAATTTGAGAATGAAATTGTGATATTTGTTGTTAAATTGGCATGCTTATCATGTTAGGTTGCTAAGGTTATATGTGTTCAACTGTATTCCTCGAGCTGAAGTTATTTTTCCATCCTTATTTGAATTTGCATTGAACTTGGAGTGCAACAATTGAACTCAACATTTTTTCTACTAACTGGATCTTCTAGCATTTGAATGATTTCGTGCATTAATTAACTTGAGGACTTGATGTCTTATGTTCGAATACTATCAAATCATACCTTAAAACTTCCATAGTTCTGAGAAGAACTATTACATTCAATCGATGAATTTTAGTGATTGATAACTTAGTAACTCAGTCCATTTTCTGTTTCAATGCTTGTATATAACTCAATAAGTATGAGAATAATTGTTTTTTTTTTTTTTTTTTTTGCAAAATTGTGAAATAGCTTATAAATCAGTTTTCAGAATTTGAATCTTATAATTAGAACTTACATAAATAGGTGGTGAAGGATTGAACAAGTTGGAGAAGCTTTTGTAAAAGAAATAAATTTTCAGGTTAGCCCGTCTATTGTACAGCAACACAAAGGCTCCAGAAGTCCTCCAAGAGAAGATGACACATAAAACTCAAGTATGCATTTATTTATTTTAACATTCAAGTATCTACATCTAATCATCTTCCCTCTTCTTTCAAATTATTTGTGTGTCTAGCTTTGACTCATATTTTAGATTTTTTTTTTTTTTCTCTTTGATACCTTTCTATATTTGTATTTAACTTTATTAATTTGTTGAGTATATTTTTAGATGTCTGATTATTTTTTTTTCTCCATGAACATTGGTTAAATATGTATGTACTTGGCAAATGTAGTTTGTAATAGCTGTGACAAAAATACTTTTGTCATGAATTTATAAATGTTTGTGACAATTATATAGATGTATGAGACAACTTCTTGCTTTTTTGTGACAACTTTTTGTTTTTTTTTTTTTTTTGTGATAACTAGTTTGTGACTACATTTACTTTTCGGTAACAATAATTTTTTGAGACAACAGTTTTAGAAAAACTTTTTGTGATGGATTTATTAGTGACAATATACATTGTCATATGATATTACGTGATAACTTTACAGTCATAACATTTTCTATTGTCACGAATATTTTTCTTCTGTAACGACTTCTTAAAGTCGTCATGAGGCTTTAGTTCATTTTGCTATATTGTACATGCCAACTTGCTTTATTTGAGACGAGTATTTTGATTTGTCGTTACAACAAAAGTTGTGAAAAAGTGACAATAAAATGTTGTCACAAAGAATTTCAATATTTATGATGACATAACTTATTAGCTACGACATTGTGACAACTATTTATCGTCACATATTATTTTATGTGATGACTTTTGTTGTCACAAATAGCTTGATTTCTTGTAGTGATGTCTATTGTTGTTTATGTATCCATTTTTCATTTTGGTTGATTCAACATAGGTATGAGATTTATCTTTATGTATTGGTTCTTTGTTGTATTCAAGGGCGGCTCTAGCCAATATTTTTTTTGTTGTAAATATATATTATAATTTGATTATGGATGCGAAAATAAAAACTCAGAGGAGAAAATGAAATAATTATAAACCTTTATTGTAAATAGTAGAGATATTATAAGACTCAATTTTTATTCACGCTTAATAATTGAGAGAAGTAGATAAAAACGATCATATGGAGTTGTGTTAAGAACATTGATTGCTCATAACCCCTTGATAGTTTAATTATCTCATGATACAAATTATGGTTAAAAATATTTTTAAATATGTTTCAGAAATCTCATACAGGAAGTAAATTGACTTAAATATCTACCACGTGGACAACATGTACCTAATATGAATGCAGGATTTTGCATTCAGAAGTTAGGTCATACAATTTTCTTTCTACGTGATTTATGTTTTCCTTTCTTCTTTTTTTGGCTTACCTTCCCTTATCACCCCTCTTATTTTGTCCTTTCTTCGCATTTTATTCTTTGCATTCTTATCCAAGTATTGTTCTTCTTCTCCAACTCCACCTCTCTTTTATTTCTCTTTTCCATTTTTCTATTATGAAATCAAATTGTTTGAAAACATTTTTGCAAAGGAACCTCTTCATTTTCTTGTAGGTTCTTCAATTGTTTGAAATTTTCTCAATTTTACACTCGGCTGCCTTCCGCCAGCCTCGGCTAAGGTGTCCTACGGTTTCAATTAATACAAATCATTTCCCACACCCACCCGTTTCGGCAACTATTTGAAACATTTTAAGTTGTTTTTGTCCATTATTGAGATTGGGTATTAGTAAATTAATAAAGATAAGATTGAGATGCTCCTGGTGTTTTCGTTTCTCACCCTTTTGGGAATATTCCTTTCTAGTTGGGACAATTACTATAGGCACTCCTTCAACTTTGATTTCATCTGTTTATTGTACATTTACTCAGTATGCAGATTGTTTGATTTGACTGCATTGTTGGTTTTCTTTGTTTGAAGAAATTGGGGCACCTTAATTAACTGTTTTTATATTGTTGTGAGTAGTTATCTCACCGATTACTCAAGATAGATCTTAGATTAAGCATAAATGGGCCAAAAACGCAAATAGCATGTTACAGGTTCAAGAATAGCAATTATCAGTTCAAGAAATTAAAGTATTGCAAAAAAAATAAAGCATGCAAACACAAGACACGATTTTTAACGTAATTTCCTGGCTTTTTAGGGCCAGACTAATCCACGGGGGAAGGACACCGGTAATTGCTTTATTGATCTCAGAAATCAGTTTACAATCCTCCGATCTGAATCTCCAGCAACAATCCATTTCTTTCTTTTCTCAAACCCTAGAAATTAATCTCTCTTAATTTCTAAACTAAGCTTCAATCACAGGAGCCAAAACAGAGATAATAAAGAAGGAAACCCCATAGGCTTACAAGACCAAAAACCCAACGATTGTTACAACCAAAACAGAGAGAAAGAACATGAACAGAAAAACCCAAAGAACCCTAGAGTTCTCTAACCCGTAAACTAATTCAAAGTATTTCTTTTAATTACACAAAGAAGTAAAAATGACTTTTATATGAAGAGTCAGGCTATGATTAAAAGCTAATAGATCACAGCCATCCATTTGCATCACGCCATCCATTTCATTATAAAAGCATCTAGATTGTGGCCCCTCATCTCATTTTAATTAACTCCAATTTGAATTAGGAAATGATAGAGAGTTGGCTTCGTTGGGTTGTAGAGTGAAGAGAGTTGTAATTCAAGCCCAAGCTTTTAAGGTCCACATGTACAATACCTGAGCCCAAACTTAGAATCACCTTCAACATTCTCCACCTTGATTCTGAGTCTTTCCAGCAACTCCTAAGGCAATCCTTCCCCAAGGATACCTTAGTGTAGTATCAAGTTCTCATCAGAATTCAAAGATTACTCAATGCATCTTGAAATTTTGAAACAGAGATAACTTTAGTGAATATATCTGCTGGGTTAGACAAAGTAGATATTTTCTTAACAGTGACATCACCACTAGCAATAATATCTCTAATGAAATGCAACCTTACATCTATATGCTTGGTCCTTTCATAAAAAACAGTGTTCTTACTAAGGTGTATAGCACTTTGAGAATCACAGAAAACATCAATACTCTCTTGTTTAATGCCCAATTCAGAAACAATTCCTTTAAGCCACAAGACTTCTTTAATTGCTTCAGTTAATGCTATATATTTAGATTCAGTTGTAGATAAAGCAACTATGTGTTATAGATTAGATTTCCAGCTAATAACATTCCCACCTAAAGTGAAAGAATATCCAGTAACAGACATACGTTTGTCTAAGTCAGCTGCAAAATCGGAATCGCAATAACCACATACATTAACAAGTTTATCAATAACAGATTTATACACAAGGCACAAAGAATTATTGGTTTTCAAATATCGACCTAACCACTTAACAGCTTCCCAATGACTTTATTTGGGTTAGACATATATCTACTAACCAAGTTTACTGCATAAGCTATGTCAGGTCGGGTACAAACCATGGCATACATCATACTTCCAACAACATTCAAGTAAGGAACCTTATTCATATATTCCATCTCATCTTTTGTTAAAGGTTTAGAAGTGACAAACAATTTAAATTGTGCTCCAATAGGTGTTGAAACATCTTTACCACAATTCAAATTATACATTTCAAGCACTCTAACAATATAATCAGATTGAGAAATACACAGAGTTCCAGCATTCCTATATCTAACAATGTTCATACCAAGTATTCGCCTTGCAGCCCCTAATTCTTTCATTTCAGATTCCAGTTTCAACATATTAGTTAACTTCTTAATTTCAGATTTAGACTTACATGCTACAAGCATATCATCAACATATAATAAAAGATATATAAACATGTCATCACTCGATTGAGAAAAATACACACAGGAGTCATATTGACTTCTTTTAAATTTATGACTTAGCATGAAATCATCAAATCTCTTATACCATTGCCTAGGAGCTTGTTTAAGGCCATATAAAGATTTTTGTAAATCATGTACTAAGTTTTCTTTTCCTTTCTCAATAAAACCATCTGGTTGGGATATGTAAATCTCCTTATCTATGTTTCCATGTAAAAAATGCAGTTTTTACATCTAATTGCTCAAGTTCTAAATCATACAAAGCAACAATAGCAAGAAGTAATCTAATAGAAACATGTTTCACAATTGCAGAAAATATTTCATTATAGTCAACTCCTTCCTTTTGCAAATAACCCTTACCAACTAGCCTAGCTTTAAATCTCTCTTTTTCTACACCAGGTATTTCAGGTTCTCTTTTGTGAATCCATTTACAACCAATTACCTTCTTATCTAATGGTCTAGGTACTAGTTTTTAAGTTTTATTTTTAATCAAGGAGTTCATTTCTTCATTCATGGCAGCATACCATTTGTTCCATTCATCATGCATTTTAGCATTAGAATACGTCAAAGGAGTATTATCATTCACATTTTCAGCAATCAAGCAGGAATATGAAACAGTACCACAATTCAAGCAGTCATAGACAATATAATCTGAGAACTTTACACGCATTCTAGTTTCCCTTCTACTTCTATTCCTAAGAAGCATAACATTTTCAAGCTCATCATTAACATTGTCAATAGCTTCAATATCATGATCATTAGTATCATCAGATTCATTATTAGTGGTATTTCCAATGTCAGTTTGTTCAACATGTTGAGTTTGTTCATTTTCATGACTAAATTTTCCTTTATCAGATAACTCCACCTCAAACAAGGAAATATTACCTTGTTCTTCTATTTGAGAGGTAGAATTAAGCATAGGAAATACAGTGTCATCAAATATGACATTCCTGCTAATTTGAACCTTATTTTCATCCAATAACCATACTTTATATCCTTTAACTCCATTAGGATACCCTATAAAGATGCACTTTTTAACCCTAGGTTCTAATTTTGAAGCATTATTATGAACATAAGCTAGGCAACCAAAGACTTTTAAGTGTTTATAGGAGATGGGGTGATTGTTCCATATCTCATTAAGACTTTTAAAATTGATGGCAAAGGTAGGTGATCTATTAATAAGGTAACATGCAGTAGAGGCTGCCTCTGCCCAGAATTTAACACCTAAGCCTGTTTCAGACAATAAACATCTGACCTTGTCCAATATAGTTCTATTATAACTCTCAACAATCTCATTTTGCTGAGGTGTATAAACACTTGTTCTATGCCTTAAAATGTCATTTTTGTTACAGAATTGATTAAATTCATCATTGACAAACTCTAAGCCATTATCAGTTCTCAAAACCTTAATTTTCTTTCCTTTAAGATTTTCAACTAATAATTTCCATTCAACAAATTTTTCAAAAACCACTTTTTTTAAAAAAAAACATATTCAGATTTTTCTACATAAAAGTAGCAAAATATTGTGAACCAGACATAGAAACAGGAATATATGGTGAGCCCCATAAGTCATTATGCACATAATCCAAGCATTCAACAGTCTTATGAGAAGAGGTAAAAGACTGTTTATGGGATTTACCAATCACACATGTTTCACAAGCATTATATTTAATGAAGTTTGGGATAGAAAGATTACCTCCTTTGCTTAAAGTTTCTAGACCTTTAATTCCAATATGGCCCATTCTTTTATGCCACAAGATAGTCAACTCAATTTTAGGAGCAATAGAATTCATATCACAAACAACAAATCCATTTAGTACATATAAACCATTATATAGTATACCCTTAATGATGCAAGTGTTACCTTTCTTTACCTGTAGCTCACCATTTGAGGCTGGGTAGTTATAACCAGAATTGTCAAGTAAACTAAGGGAAATTAAATTTCTTTTTAAATCAGGTATATATCTAACATTTTTCAACAGAACAACTCTATTATCCCACATTTTAAGTTTAATATAGAGCCTACACCTTTAACACAACAAGAATAATTATTCCCCATGATTACTTGACTACCATTCAGTTCTTTTATATCAGTAAACCATTCAAGATTCGGTGACATGTGAAATGTGCACCCTGAATCTAGAATCCAATTAGTTTCATTTTCAGCATCACTAATTGTAAGAGCCTCAATATTTTCATTGTCAGTGAATGTGTTAACCATTCCACTTCCAGCATTTATGTTTTGGGATTTATCTAACCTCTTTTTACAATATTTTCTAATATGACCCTTTTCATGACAATAATAAGTTTTCTCAGTTTTAAATTGATTATTATTATTATTCTGATCATTATTAGAACCAGTACTATTAACATATTATTTCTTTTTATTATTATCACCAGAGTTACTTGTTACCTTATTCTTTCCTTTCTTTTTACCTTTAATTACCAAGGCATCAGCAGAGGAAGAAGACTTATCTTGAGATGTAGCTTTGATTTCCAATTCTCGCATTTTAAGAGAATTTACAATGTCTTCGCAATCCACTGTTTCTTTGCCATATTTCAGTGCATCCCTCACATTTTTTAATGACTCTAGGATTGCATTCAGAAGGAGAACAGCCTGAGTTTCTTCAGAAATCTCCTCACCTGCATTTTCAAGATAAACTATTAGCCTTTGAAATTCGTTATAATTTTCTTCAACT
>CATIWQ010052960.1:0-21869 GCA_949673415.1 Euphorbia schlechtendalii | reverse complement strand
TGCTAAGTCATTTATATTAATCAAGTTATATGCGTTGGAGTTAATTTTAAGAGTAGTTTTGGGGTTAACAATATCGTGTATAATCACTGGATTTGTGATATAATTTTGTTTAGTGAACCAACATTTTTGGAATGGTAACTTGGTAAATGTGGCTATGTGAGAGCGACCCGTATTAAGCATAGCATTGATGTTATCCAGGTTTATAAAATTGTCTTAATTCATTTGCGCTAGGTTTAGAAAATTTATTTCATGTGTTGCTCTATGACGAATCATTGAACATCTGAGTATTTTAAATTGAGTTTGTTAGATTAGTTTAGTGAATCGTAACATCTTTGTTGAACTTGCATGTTTTCTCTGCTATACTTGTTCGTAGGGAAAATATCTATATTTAAACTGTCTAGTCTTCCACATCTATATTTACTCATTTTTCATTCTAATCTTCCTATCCAAAACCTCCAATCTATTTTTATTTTATTTACTCCGTTTTCCCTTGTTGATCTTTAGACTTGGTTCCTTCCCTGTGAGTTTGATATCTTTTAAAACTACATCGTAACTGTATACTTGCAGTTATCATCAATTTTCTATTTGATAAAAGGTACTGATAACAACTGTATTTTATGTGAACAAGTTTTTGGCACTATTATTAAGGATAAGCCTTTCGAAACGAGTGTAGCCAAATCTTGCAAACAAGTTAATAAACTTATCAGTAGAAAAGTGGTGAACAACTGGAGGTAGGCTAGGGGCCGAACCAGGATAAAATCTCAGGTGTTAAAGTTCTAACCCTAATCACTTACTTTTATCATTTTTATCTCATCCATCCTTCTATCTCTGTTTTCAGTTTTGCTTGAAAAACCAATCCATGCTAAGTAGAGTACTCAACATACAATTGAAGATAAATTGTGCCATCAAAGCTTAGCAATTTATTAGTTTTTAGACCAACTTAGCATGTAGCACTCAACACGCGCATCTAAAAACTTTAACTTAGTAAATATTTCATAAAAATCAAAAAGTAACTAAGAATAGCATTCACCCCCTCTGCTGTGTAATTAAGTCATTTGAGGACCAACAAGTGGTATCAGAGCTAGTGCTCAACTTATTGACTAATTATCTTTGGGTTAAAGATCCATAAATGGCTTATAACAACTTTAGTTCCTCCTCGGGATAGACAATGCTTCTTAAGGAGGAAATGTCTGTAACTAGGCTACTATTATTCAACGGTAATCTTTACACGTTTTGGAAAAATTGCATGAAAAACTTCATTCAATGACAAAGCTTGCAAGCATGGCTTACTATCGAGCTTAGCCCACGAATTCCCACTATAATGAGGAATGGGTAATGTGTTCCAATCAATCTAGAAAACTATGATGATGCTAGCCTAAGGCTTCTCAAAGAGAATGTCGCAGCCATCAATTACTTACATTATGCGCTATATCTTACAGAGTTCAACAGGGTCTCAAGATGCGAGATAAAGTAAGAAATCTGGAAGAAGTTGTAGATTACCTATGAAGGAGAAGACAAGGTCAAGGAGTCTAAGATCAACCTCATGCTATGAGAGTATGAGATGTTCCAAATGGGCGCTAGCAAGGGTATTCTATCCATGAATACCAGGTTCATTAACATCATTAATGAATTGAAGTGTCTTGGTAAAGAATTCATTGAGGAGGTGCTGGTGAAGAAGATTCTTCGCACTCTTACCTTAGAGTGGGATGCCAAGAAGAGCGCGATCAAGGAGGCTTATGATCTTAAAACCTACTACTATGATGAGTTGATAAGCACTTTGTTGACTCAAGAGATGAGCAGGAAATACACTGATAACTCTAAAAGGAGTAAAGGCAAAGAAAGAGAGGGAAAAATCATTATCCTAAAAGCTGATTCCTCTGATGAATTCACAAGCTGCAATTCAGATGAGTAAATGGCCCTTATGACTAGGTGTTTCAAATGCTTCATGAAGAAGGATGGGAAGTTCAACAAGAAGAAGTTTCCCGCTAAAATCAAGTCAACTCAACAACGGTGAGGGGTTGAGGAAGGACTCAAGAAGGAATGGAGCAAAGATATTAAATGCTTTGGCTATGGTGAGAAAGGCTATATCCAGTCAAGTTGTCCAAAGACCAAGAAGGACAGATATAAGAAGAGGTTTATAAAGAAGAATGAGGAACTTACTACCACCTGGAGTGATTCATAAGAGTCTTCATCATTAGATGAAGAAGTAATTGATTTCGCCAACCTCTGCTTGATGGCCATTGAGAATGAAAGGGGTGAGGGCTCAACATCTACCTCAGATAGAAGTCAAACCGCTACTGACTCTAAAGCTGAGCGTAATAAAGGGAAAACTCCTCCAACTGAGGTACATTTTGAAATCCCTTTGTCAATGGAAGATTTTTCCCAGGCACTCTTTGATGTCATGAAATTGATTAATAAGTCAATGATAAACATCAAAGAGCTAGTGAGGAGAAGTGAAGATCAGGAAGACACTATTGCTTCCTTGTCTCTTGATATCCGCTTTCTCTAAGAAACAGCTGAGTATCAGGACTATCATACCAGCAAGCTCACTAAGCAACTAGATGAGTTGACTGTTGAGATAACAGCTTTAAAGAAGGAATGGGTTCCTCCTCCCGCTAACAGTCAAACTCTGAATAACCAAACTTGCAATTCTAAGAGGAAGAATTCCTCTAAAAAGAAGAAAGCGAGCCAGCCCAAAGCAAAAATGATGTGCAATTTTTATGGAAAATTTGGACATGGTACAGTTCTCTGTAGGTATAAAAATGGTTATTACGGAGAGTATGATTGGAGTAACCTAAGCACTGCTAACAAAGGAGGACTCGGCTCGAGAGCATGAGTACCTAAGAAAACATAACTGTTTTGCAGGTGAGCCTTAGATTCATTGATGACTCTAAAATGCAGTATTTAGATAGCAGATGCTCAAGGCATATGATGGGAGATGAAAGTTAGTTCATCTCGTTGGAGCGTAAAAAAAATGGAAGTGTCAGTTTTGGAGATAACAAAAAATGCAAGATTTTGGGTTGTGGCACTGTTGGTGTCTCTCTTTCGATGAAGAGGTTTCTCTGGTCAAAGGACTCAAGTTCAACTAGCTTAGTATATCATAGATTTGTGACACAAGCAGGAAGGTCACATTCAACTTAGCATGTTGCTCAATTATTGACTGTAAGACTGATTCTAATGTTCTCTTTGCTCCTAGAATCAATAATGTATATATGATTGATTTATCCCCTGGCTCCACTAAGGTGTGTCTTGTATCTAAGGAGGATAATTTATGGCTTTGGCATAGAAGGTTGGGTCATATAAATATGAACATTTTATCCAAACTGGTCAAAAAGTATTTAGTTGTGGATTTACCCAACATCAGCTTTGAGAAGGATAAACTTTGCTCATCTTACCAATTAGGTAAGAAGGTTAAGAAATCATTTAGATCAATTAATCATGTAGTAACTAAGACCGTTGGAGCTTCTACACCTGGATCTATTTAGCCCAGTTCAGCCTATGAGCTTGGGTGGAAAGAGATTTTCATTGGTGATTGTGGATGACTTCACAAGATTGGGTAGTCTTATTGGGTAGCAAAGATGAGATATATGAATCCTTTGTCAAGCTTAGTAATTGGATAATGAACGAAATAGGAACTAAAATCAGTAGAATCTGAAGTGATCATGGACGTGAATTCGAGAACTTTCATTTTAAAGAATTCTTTTCAGCACATGGCATTGACCACAAACTTCTCTTCTCCTTATACTCCTCAACAAAATGGGGTTGTAGAAAGGAAGAAAAGAACCATAGTTGAAATGGCTCGATCAATGCCGAGTGATATCAATCTACCAAAGTACTTTTAGGGAGAAGTTGTTAACACAACTTATTATATCTTGAATCGGGTTTTAATTCACCAAATTTTTGAGAAAACACCCTATGAGCTTTGGTGAGGGCGCATGCCTAAGATTGGTCATCTCAGATCATTTGGGTGTAGATGCTTTGTTCTTAACACCAAGGAGTAGTTAGGTATGTTTGGTTCTAAGTTTGATGAAGGTATCTTTCTGGTATACTCAACTAATAGCCGGGTATATAGAATATATGTAAAGCATACCGGCCTATTAGAGGAGTCTACACATTTAGATTTCGATGAAACTAACAATGCAGATAGACGTCCATCTGATGAAGATGAAGGAGTAACCCAACAAGAAAATCAACTCAATATGCCACTCTCTGTGCTACCAAACCCAACACAAGAACTTGAAGCTGAGGAGGTCAAAGAAGATGATAATCTTTCTATCAACTTCAACGATGTTGAGATCAACCTCCACCTCATCCACCCATTGTAGATCCACCAGTTACTGATCCTAGTTTACAAAGGGAGATTAGCACGCATTGCAACCATCCGCTCGACAACATAGTTGATGATGTTCATAATCATGTGAAGATAAGAGGTCAGCTCAGCAAAATGCTGAGTTATCCAGTATTCATCTCATTGATTGAACCCAAGAAGTTTGCAGATGTAGAATGAGATGATTATTGGATGATCGCAATACAAGAGGAGCTGGATCAGTTCAAGCGTAATAATGTTTGGGATCTAGTTCCTAAGCTTAAAGGGAAATCAATTATCGACACCAAATGGGTTTTCAAGAACAAGCTTGATGAAGATGGCTCTGTTGTTAGGAACAAGGTCAGGCTTATTGCACAAGGCTATAATCAACAAGAAGACATTGATTATGATGAGACTTATGCTCCTGTAGCAAGACTTGAAGCTATTTGAATCCTCTGTGCTTTTGCATCTCATATGAACTCTATATTATTTCAAATGAATGTTAAAAGTGCATTTCTGAATGGATTCATTCAAGGAGAAGTTTATGTTTGCCAACCTCTTGGCTTTGAAGATCTGAAGAATCTTGAGCATATCTTCAAATTGAAGAAAGCTCTTTACGGATTGAAGCAAGCTCCCAAATCTTGGTATGAGAGACTGACCAATTTCTTAATCAGCAAAGGCTATGAAAGAGGGAAAGCAAATATAACTTTATTTATTAGGCAGAAGAAAGCATATGTGTTGCTTGTCCAAATATATGTGGTTGATATCATATTTGGAGCAATTGATGAGAAGCTATGCAAGGAGTTCAACAAGCATATGAAAAGTGAGTTTGAAATGTCTATGATGAGATCCTCAGTCTTCAAATTAAGTAGATTGAAGATGAAATCTTTATCATTCAAGAGAAGTATGCTAAAGAAATCCTGAAGAAGTTTAACATGGAGCATTCAAAGCCAATGTACTATCTTAAGTAAAGATGAAGCTGGAAAACCTATAGATAACAAATTATACAGAGGAATCATAGGCTCTCTTCTTTATCTTACAGCTAGTAGGCTTGGCATACAGTATGATGTGTGCTACTATGCTCGTTATCAAGTTGATCCTAAAGAATCTCATCTAGCAACTATGAAGAGAATTCTCAGATACTTGCAAGGCTCTATTGAAGCAGGTCTGTGGTAACCCAACAATATGGATTTCACTCCAAGAGGATTCATAGATGCTGATTATGGAAGAGATAATCTCGATAGGAAAAGCACCATAGGAGGATGCCATTTTCTTGGAGAATGCTTAGTCTCATGGTACAGTAAGAAGCAAACTTCTGTTGCATTGAGTATAGCTAAAGCTGAGTACATGGTAGCAGGAAGTTGCGTAGCACAACTATTATGGATCAAGCAGCAATTGGAAGATTATGGTATAAACCTAAACTATCTCTAGTTATGTGTGATAACAAAAGCGCAATTGACCTATCCAAGAATCTAGTTCATCATGTTAGGATGAAGCATGTCAACATTAGACATCATTTCATTAGAGATCATGTGCTAAGAGGAGATGTCAAGCTGGAGTATGTTCCTTCAAAGGATCAGCATGCTGACATATTCACCAAACCATTGCCAAAGGAGTAATTCAATATCCTAACGCAGCTTATTGGTATGGCAAACCCTATGTGAAGAAGAAGTTAGTAATTTGGCTAAGTGTTGAAGATCAAGCTTTATTTTATCTAGGATATGACACGTATTTAACTCCATCTAAAATTTAGAGTAACAACGTGAGATTCAGTTTCACGGTTAAAATCAAAACCCACATTTTCAAAAAGATTTGCTTTTCAATTATAACTATTTTCTGCTAAACTCACCGTATCATTAAGGCGGTTAATCAAGTTTTAATCTCAGCATTAATTCTCATCTGAGCCAAGGAAGCTTCACGTATCTAAGCGAGATCAAACTATCTATAAAAGGCTGATGAAGTTTCATAGAGAGGTTACTTGTATCCTTGAATACCAATCAATTTCCAGAGCTTAAGAACCCTAATCTCTTTTCTTCTTAAAAATCCTTTTTCTCTCTCAAATGGCGATAACCAAAACCACTTTCAGACTCCAATCAACTTAGAGGGAACTTTTTTCACCAAGGTGGACTGAGCAAATCACTTGGAATTTGGCCTACTATATGGTGTTGATTATGAGAGTCTCATGAGGAATCGCATCATGCATCACATCATCAAGTAGCAAAATCTTAGCCAATTTCTATAATTGGAGGGACCGGTAATCGCAGGTCTCATTAGGATTTTCTACTCTAATCTCCACACAATCTAGGGTTTCAACGACATCCTTTTGGTGGAGATTGATGGAAACTCCCACCTCATCTGCTCGAGATTGATCATGAGCATCCTCAACATGCCTCACAAAGGCACTGAGCTTGGAAAGACTGATGATGAGGACACTACTATCATCCCAGAAGATTGGGAACTCCCAACTAACTATGTCTCAAGGGAGATTGCTGCCTCAGGCATGAGCTGGAAAGTAAGAGATTGCTATGAGATGGTGGTGATGTTGTTGTTACCCAAGACATACTCTGTGACTAGCTGCACCTACTTCTAGAGGTGTGTGATCTACCATATGGTAGATGGTAAAAGGCTTAATTGGGCAGATGTGATTCTTCACTACTTAACTAAGTTGACTACTATCTTCCACTATGGTTACCTCATCACCGCCTTGATGAAGGTGGTGAAAGTAGATGTTCCTACTTATCTTGGAGGGCCTAGAGATACAGTGTTGGCACTGAAGAAAACTTTGGACAAATCTCGCTTTACCAAGTTGTATCATAACCAATTGAATACTAGGTACAATAAAGCATAAGAAAAGTAAAAGCTTATGTGCATGCCGTCAGTATTTCCCACAGACGTACCCAAGGAGGAAGAAGATGGTTTCATGCTTGACTTTGAGGGATCTAGTGAACACATCAGCGATAATGTGCCATTGTCAGCAAAATTGGAGCAAATTAGCGAATTGCATCCTCTCCAAAGGCCAAAGCAGGCTCATCTAAGGCGAGGAAGAATAACCCTTCAAAACCAAGGGTAGGAGATACACCTGCCCCGCCCCAAGCAAGGCAAAGAAGGCAGGTGAAGGCCAAAAATCATGCTCAGAGGACAGTTGAGGTGAAATAGCATGAAGAAGAGCAGGAAGATGCTGTGGAGGCAAAGGAATCCCTGTACCAAAGAATGCGCGAACTTGTTGTATCAGAAGATAGTAAGGAGTAGGGTGATTCCAAGAAGTGAAAGGATGAGGACACAACATGGAAAAGGTCTTCGAGCCCATGTCTAGGTTCTTAATGAATCAAGATGGAAAAATTGATCAATTGATAAAGTTTGTCAATGATCTATCCGAGAAAGTTGACAAGAAGCCTATGTTGATTGTTGATTCTCTCTCCTAAAAGATAGATTGAGTATGCAAGGAGATTAACACCAACACGGATGAAAAATTTTCAAGTGCACAAAAGTTTCTATTAGGAGCAATGGGAAAACTCTTCCCAGAACAACCAATTAAATCATTATATCTTGAAACTGGCCTATCTATCCACTCTAAGCTGAACATTCTCAAGATCAAGCTCAAAGATATTCAGAGAAACATTAGACAACTAGTTACAACTTGAGTCTATGATACGGAGGATACAGACTCCACTACAAAGTGTATGTCTTCCATCTGCTCCAAGAACTTGGACATGGAAGCACAATTGAAGATTGCGTTATCTACTTTAGACTTCAGAGCCCTGCTGTAGTGCTTTCAATAGTTTGCATGCCAAGGTTTTGTCCAGATAGCTCATCTCTCCAGGTGCTATCATCTTCTCCTCAACGAACTTAATGATCAAGAGTTTCTCACCAATAAGGGTAAAGAGATGCTGGAACAAGAGATATCCTCACTCATTAGTGGAAAGCAAGAGGACTTCCAAGCTGCTTTAGACTCATTCAATGTCTGCTTGGAAAAATTTTTGAAGGGGCAGATGTCAATGGGGGAGAAGGTAGCTGAAGATGCCCTCAGGATTGCTAATTTGAATAAGCGATCTCTTCTAAAGCGTCCTAGACAACAACCTCAACCTCAACAGCAATAGCAACAACAATAGCAAAAACCATCCTCTAATCATCATCCTGGACAATCTTTTAGATATGGAAATAAGCCTATCCAATGTATTAGAATAAACAATTCTTGTAATAGAAATTATTTTTGTAATCTTAGTTCGGGATATATATTATGTACTAACAAAGTGTTTTATCAATGAATGAAAATTATAAGTTTTGTCATACCAAGTTAAGACTTTCTTAACTTTAAATTAATTGTTGTATATGTTATCTCTGCTGTGTGGTTGAATATCTGATGCATGATTACATATGCTGAGGCCAACTAAATTTATATGGTTGAATATCTGATGCATGATTAATTAATCGCTTACCTTTATCGCTTTTAACTCATCCATCCTTCTATCTCTGTTTTCAATTTTTCTTGAAAAACCAATCCGTGCTGAGTACAATACTCAGCATATGATTAAAGATAAACTATGCCATCAAAGCTGAGTAGTTTAAAAGTTTTTAGACCAACTCAGCACGCAGTACTCAATATGCTCATCTAAAAACTTTAACTTGGTAAGTATCTCATAAAAATCATAAAGTAACTAAGAACAACATTTACTCCCCTTTGTTTTGTAATTAAGCCATCCAAGGACCAACAATTTCTAGAACCAACTGAGTCAATAGACCCAAGTAATGGCCTCACTATGGAGAAGAAGCTAAATACCCTGGTAAACAAGATCAATGAGCTTCAAGTCAAAGTTATGCGGTTGGTGGAGACAAAGGGCATGATGCAAATGACATAGATTATACACCTAAAACTCTTAATCTCATGTGTCCTAGGATCGTTGAGATGGAACCAAATTGAAGATTGCATTATTAGGAATGAATTTTAGAGGTCTACTACAATGCTTTTAACAATTTGCTTGCTTTGGATTTAGTCAAATTTCTCATCTCATAAGGTGTCATCATCTATTGCTACAAGAACTTAACAAGCAAGAGGTTCTCTTAACACAAGGAAAGGAGTAGTTCGAGAATGAGATATCACCAACAATCATAGAGAACCAAGAGAGTTTTCAACATGCTCTTGATGCCTTTAATGTCTACCTTAGTCAGCTTATAATGGAGCATATAACAAAGGAGGAGAAAGTAATTGAAGATACTCGCAAAACTACTCAGCACCATAAATTGAACATCCATCCAAGGCCATAATGATATGTCCCAAATCCATTGGAACAACAATATCCAAGGAACTCACCAAAAGGCAGAGGATCATCTTCTCAAAATCATAAAGGACGCGACCCCAATCTTGTAGATAGTGTATAGAATAGAAACTTTTTGTAATAGGACTTAACATAAAAACTTAGTATAGGACACTACCTTTGTACTTACTAAATTTATTCAATGAAAAAATTACAAGTTTCTATCCAAGTTAAGAGCTTCTTAACTTATTATATTTGTGTTATTCTTCCATATACAATGTTGTTGTATGGGGGAGCCGATGTTGACTGAAGGAAATCCACTCAACATGAGGGAGTCTATGCGGACTAAGGAGTCCACTTAGCATAGGGGAGTCTTTCATCACTTATCAGGTATTCCTATATCTATATAATATTTATTTAATAAATTTCTTCTACTACCTAGTTTGTTGTCTATTAAAAAAATGGGGGAGAATGTTGAACCCAAGTTAATAGTACTTCACCATACTTAGAGTTTTTGAAATAACAAATTTCTTTGGATAGTGAAATTAATTACGTATCAAGTAGACTCGAAATTAGTCAAGTTTAACTTGAATTTGTTTTGAAGAAAACAACTCAGTTTTGCTAAAACTTAATTAAGTTATGGCTTAGAGAAGGAAAAGTTGAGTGGTTGTGTACTTCATAGTTTATGCGATATAACTCAACTGGAGCTAAGTAGCTTTTATTTTGATAAAAGCTGAGTAACTTGAGACACTTGGTTTTATTACGACAATTGTGTCGTTTAACTGTTTCCGAGAAAAAAAAATTCCATTTTATGTTTTTCAAGTAAAAAGAGCTGAAATAAAAATGGATATTCATGTGGTCCTCACAACCAAAAGGTTTCAGAAAAGAATGTCGGAGATACCTCATTAACATCCAAGTAAAAAAGGTATATTCTGACATGCATCATTTTTCACTGTCTATGCGCAGCAATGCCAGCAAAGCAATTAATTGCAATATACCACATTGCATCTCGCGTGCTCCTCTCTTAAACAAATTTGCTTGAAGAAATGAGATATTGACGAATTGCAGATTAAAGATTTAATCTTGCACATCAATGTTCAAAATTGCTGTCTCCAAACGTACTTGAATCTTTTTCAAATGGGCAGATTTGAAAGTTGTGAAGAGAAGATATTTTGAAGAACAAGTCAAGATGAAAAGTTTGCAACAACTAATTCTAGCTTCTACAACTATAAATATAACCTAGAGAAGACGTTACAACTTGGTGAATCACCTCAAATTTGTTACGAGCTAAATCTGTGCTAAAGCAATCCCTGCATTTAAAAATTCCATTTCAAGTAATCACTAACAAACAACCAATTTCCAATCAGTTTGTTCAGAGAAAAATCATATAGGCTTAGAATCTTAGCTAAGGTATTACATTGTAAAGGATTCAATGATTTTTTTTATAAGTTGAAATCCTTTGTTCTTAAATTCTTCTAAATATCTGAGTGAGTCAGTTTGGGAAGGGTACCCAAACTAAGTATTGATCGATAGTTAGAAAGGAGTGTACTTTCTGTAATCATCAACCCTCTTGTGAGCAAGGGATTTTGTACCAGCTCACGCGTTCGATGATGACGGCTTTTCAAGATTTTTATCCTTGAATCACACAGTGTTCGATTATACAGAGATATTCAAATAGGAGTGCTCCTTGTCACTAATTTATTTTAAGGACTTAAATTATTTTTTTAAGGACTTGAAAATATTAGATTTTAGTAAAAATTAATTAATGTTTTTTTAACTAATTGAAATATTTTTAATAGATATAAAAAATTAATTAAAATAAAAAATAGAAAAATCGGGGCTATTTGGCCTTGCCGAGAATTGCGGTGAGGCGCGAAGCTGGCCTCGCTAGAATTCTGGTGAGGCTTGCCAGAAGTTCTGGCTAGCCTTGCCAGAGTTCCGATGAGGACAACCCCCCTTGCCGAAATTTTTCAAATCTCGAATTTTTCAGGAAAATTCTCTTATAAATATTTTCAGTGTGTTAGGGGGAAAAATTACGAAAAAAATTCTTTTCTTCTCGATGAAATTCCAAAAAAAAAATATTTTCTTTTTTATCGACAAAGAGGGATATTTTTTTACTAAAAAATTTATTTTTCTTTATAAAATTATTCTAATTTTCTTTCATCTTTTTTAGAAATTATTTGATTATATTCATATCCAAAACACGTTTGGATTCCGAACTTTATTATTTTCAAATCAATTTTCTTTCATCTTTTTCTCAAAAATCCTCAGATACTCTCAGACCTAAAACAAATTTAGAGTTCGAGTCTGAATATTTTTAGGATAAAAATAATATATTTTCACATGAAAATCAAACAAAAAAGAATGAGGGTACAATCAAGTGGATTTGTCGATGTGGATTCGCTACAAAAGGGTAAGCCTCTGAATTTCTAGAGCTGCTTTTTTTACCGTGTTTTATATTTTATTTTCTTCTCAATTTTAACCTAGGATTTAATTTAATTATTTTATTATATTATTCTTTTATTTATTTAATTTTGGAAATTACCAAATATACATGTTAGAATACCCCTACGAAGGGAATAATAATTATTCCCAGATAACAGACTTCACATTTTTGTCATGCGGTTATTTTCACTAATTAAAATGAGCAACCTACGTGTTAATCAAATGAATTATTTTATTCTAAATTAAGAATTTTTAACTGCCGATATTTTAATTAGGCCACATGGGCATCGTCAAAATTAAATTGAGCATAAGTGTATATATTCCCGTTGTGCTATATGCCCTATACTAACTTTTGTGGATACAGGTTAGATGTATATTATTTTCCTTCGGGTATTGCAAATATTTTTAAGGAAATGTAATTAATAGATTAGACGGGAGGTTGCATCCCTTGAGGTTATGTAATTTTGATCTTTACTTTTTCGCATTTATTTACCAATTTATGTACGGATTTATTACTTTTCATATGCAAGTTAAATCATGCATTACAAACACGAAAACGACACAAGTGCGAATATGCATAATTAAGAAATACGGTATTCTGTAGATGTAATATAATGTGATCCAATAAGAAGATGGCATATCGGGTTTTAACCAATCTAAAAAATATTTTCCGCTTTTCAAACCTTCCAGGTATATTTTCACAAAAACGCCCCGATGGACCACGCCTATAAACAGCGTGCTCTCGGCCAATCGCTCTCCGTGTCATCCGCTCACACCTCTAAAAAGGCTTATCCGCCCAGAAATCACTAGTGGTTTAAAACTTAGAAAGGAATCCGAGGACTGGAGGTAGGCTAGGGGTTCTACTAGGATAAAATCTCAGGTGTACTCTTTTCTTAATATCTTTTATTGTCTTATTAGTGTTTGCGTTCATCGATTTTCCAAACCACAATTTGGAAATGAAAACCAAATTGATCTTCCAAACCACATTTTAGAGATCCAAAAATAAACCACATCATCGAAACCATTCAAGAACTATTTAAAAAAACACAAAAATATACCTCAAAGAAAACACCCGTTCCCCCACGAACGAACTGGCCTAAAACCGGTCTGACATTTTGGACCAACCCGGGATCGGCCTACCAAGAGAACCTGTCTTAAGATCGGGCCAGTATTGATCCGCCCAGCGAACCGATCTTGATCGTTGGGTCGGTCTTGGCCTGGTTGTTACTAGGCCGCACCAGCACCGACCTTGCACACATAGCAAGATCGAGCCTAATTGACTTTTTAGCAATTTTTGTATCTCATTTTTAAAATTACCCCTAACCCTAATTCATTTTTACCATTTTTACGTAATCTTATATTAGCTAAAAAATATATTTTTTAAGAGGACTGTGGGCATTTTTGTGTATGTTATCCATTTTTTACTAGGTTTTGGGTTTTTAGAGAGAAATTGAGAAATTTTTTGGATCTTTAGGGAAAAAGTAAGGAAAAGCTCAACATAGCCTTTTCCTTAACATTTTCTCCAAAAACACCTACTTCCTCGGGTTATTCGGAGTTAGAAACTAAAATATAACTCTATGGTTTCCTTACCTTCCTCAAAAATCCCCTTTCCATCACCTTTTCTTCCAAGAATCTAGAATAAAAGGCTTCAATGATCTATTTTCAATGTTTATGGCTCCTAAAGTTACGGATTCATGTTAAAGGGGTAAGATTCTAAGCTTTTTGAGACTCTTGGCATGTTTTTTTACTTTTTCGGATTTCTATTAGATTTGTCTTGGGGTAGTAGACTAGTACCCGTCAAGTCAAACCTGTATCAGCTTCTAGGGAGGGCCAGTTTGGCCCGATTAGATAGATACCTATCTAGTCCCCCAACGCCAATCCTTTCCTTTTCTCTTATGAGAAAGGGGTGCACCGATTGGTACCGTCCTACCTGGACAGTCCTAATCGGTTAGGGGGTCTTTGTCTGGTCCCTGACAATGACCCCCCTATTTATGTTTTTCAGCCTTGTTTTGTTTGTTCTTCTAGATATCGAGTTTTTCATTGATAATGAATAAAACTAAAATATTTAAGAATTGTTATTCCTAAATTTAAAAGTTTAGACTAGTTCATCATTGTGTCTATCGGAATGAATGTGATTTTTAATCTAATTACAAATTAGATAAGCATGAGATGCTTGATTTGGTCTGTATCTAAAAGTTATTTAAGTTGAGCTCATAATAAGCATATGGATACATTTTATACACAAAAAGCTTAGAATCACTTGATTGATAATCATTTGACCATATGAGTTCTTTATATACTTGGTGAAATAATGTAGAAGCCATTCAATAAACTTATAAACGTTGCAATAGCCTAGTAAGCCTAAGATGTAGTTGGAGCATGTGTAAGTCGTTAGGCGAATATGCTTGTTAACAAAGTTGTTGAATAAGCATCTAGCATGATGGACCAGAAACACTATGATGCTGTATAAAATTCTAGAAGAGTGATAACTTGAAATAGGCAGATTTCTCGTTAACTCTCAATGATTAATTTCATTTTGCTAGTTAATTAAGATAGTAATTGAACATGCAAACTTGCAAGGCTGATATAATCTAAGTTGAAACGTTTCATAGATGCTCATAGGTTTATAAAACTTAATAAAAGAAACCTAGCATCTAAGTTAAGAGCAATATCAGTTGATGTATGCCTTCCCTTTCCTACGGTGCTCCCTTAGAAAAAATGGAAAGCACTCCGTTAGCACTAGCCTCCAATCTAAGATGGCTTCTATGATTGATCCACACGGATCTTCACCGACCAAAACCTCCCATTGAGAAAGAATTCGTTTATAGATAATAGCTGCTAGACCACTCGAAGACCAACCTAAAAATATAAATGAATCTTTAAAAGAATTCTTGCAAAGTTGGATAAACTCATGGAGGATCTCGCAAAAAGCTCGTGAAGAAACGATGTCCAAACTCAAAAAGAAGGCTAAGCTAAAGTGTGTAAAAAGAGGAGGGGTGGAACACTATTTTTAGTGGGAGGGGAGCAAAAAGCTCCCCTTAAAAACCAATTTAAGATGGGAATATTCCCATCCCACCTGCAGGTTGCATCTCAGAGCTTCAGCTCCGTGCGGGTCAACCCTTGATTACAAGGTTTTAACTATACTAATTTAGAGGGCTTATATTCGGTAATGATTCCAAAAACCTTGTTCCCCACTTCTCTACTGATAAGATAAAAGTTCAAAATATGAACCGGTGTTGTCAATACAGTTTATCAAAATAGAAAAATGGTGACCACTGCAAGTATACAATTTCAATGTAGTTTTAAAAGATATCGATCCCACAGTGAAGGGATTCGGTTCTAAAGACCAACTAGAGTTACGGAACAAACTAGAATAACTAATTTGATTGGAGGGTTTGGATGATAGATGAATGAATAGATAGATGTATGAATAGACTAGAGAAAATGTAAAATATATAAATATTCCCTAAGAACAAGTTTAACAGAGAAAAACATGCAAAATCATCAAGAATATTTCGCACACTAAATAACTTCAACAAATAAGGTTCAAGATGCCCTAATATTCAATAATTCACCACAGAGCAACACATGAGATGAAATTTCTAAATCTAGGGTAAATGAATTATGATACTTATAAGAACCTAGATAACTACAATACTATGCATAGTACGGGTTGCTCTCACATAGCCATATTTAGCAAATTACCATTCCAGAAATGTTTGCTCACTAAACAGCGTTATAATCACAGATCTAGTGATTATACACAATCTTATTAACCTCGAAATCACTCTTAAAGTTAAATCGAAAGCATATAACTTTATTAATATAAATGACGCAAGATGAAATACTCGTTATGACACATAGACATATCATAAACTACGAAATAGAAAGTATAAGCAGAAAATAAAGTAAAGTTGTAAGGCATGCAAGTGAAATCTAAAGTTGATCAAACTGTATACACTCTTTAATGGGAGTCCTGCAATTCCTGCGTCTACTTTGAATTCAGTCTCGACTCGTACAGAACCTCTACTAGGATGCTATTCTTTGTGAATATTAAACAAAAGAATGTTGAAGAAAGAAAACTTATATTGGTAAGTGTTTTGCAATTACACTCATACAACAAATGCTCGAATTTATGTAAAAATATAGTGATCGAAATAAGAATCGAATCACTTATACATTTTTCTCTCTAAGAATTGGAATGTAGCGAAATCTAGATATTTTCACTCTTTATCTATACACGCATACATTCAATGCCTACTACTCTCCATTCAACATGCACGAAATTGGTGTGATTTGAACCCTATTTATAGAGTGTGAAGGGTTGCATCTATCCAAATGAAGAGTCGTGTCCGTTGGCTAAGGGTTGCATCACTTCAATATGATGGATGCAAAGATTCATCCTCATCTGCAATGGAAAGGCATCTTTTCATGATTGGTTGACTTCTAAAAGGTGTCTTTTCGGTTGGCAGTTGATGGCGGTTGATCGTTGTTATATGGCGGTTGGTAGTTGAAAAGGGATAACAAATAATCGTCACAAGTCGTGACCGCGAATCACATGTCGCGATCATGACTAATGGTTGATAACTTTCTGGTTTGAAGAATAACAAGTCGAGACTATGAATGGGTGTCACGACCATGAATTGCGTTTTTCTTCAAAATTCTTCTTGCAACTTTACCGATCTTCAACAGGTTTGATCCTAAGCCAAATCCTTGTGTTCCATGCATCTTTTTGCACCTTTTTCACTCTTTTTTTACATAGAATTCCATCTTATATCATTTAACTCCAAAGATTTACCTAGTTTCTGCATTTGCATAAAAAACAACTACATACTACGTGAAATCTTTTATATGAAGTATAAATGAAACAAAACCATATCATTTTATGAATGAAAATGTCATGATAATAAGTGTAATTATACACTTATCACACCCCCACACTTAACTTTTACCTTGTCCTCAAGGTAAATAGAACAGAAGTGTATAAAGTAGTATTCAAGTTCGTACCTCATTTGGCGAAAGACTATCGTAGTGAGTACAATGGGGTCTAATTACAAAGCAGAAACCTTAGATTAACAAAGATATTCAAGGTTGAAAAAGAAAGCGGTTGATTATTACATCAAAAAATGAACCAACAAAAATAAAGACTCTTGGTAAAGATGTCTATCGAGCCCACAATACCATCAAACACAAATTTGTTACTCCGTTTCCAAATTAGCCACGATACGATAAGCCATAAAGAGGTCCCAAAGTTACGATGTAATCCTTCTTGAAAGCAACCTCGCCACACTTCCAAAAAACCCAAGCTAAATCACGGTAAAGGGAATTGGAAACCACACCGTCTCATAAAATCGTGCCAAATAAGGGAACTGTTTTGGCAATGAAGAAGAACATGGTCTAGTGTTTCAGCTTCGTTACAAAAAGGGCATGAATCGTCAAGGATAGCATTGCAGTCGTGTGATACAAGAAAATGCCTCGTTGCAAGCCGACCGTGGAAGACTAGCCATGCAAAAAAATTGATTTTCGATAGTAAAAGGGACTTCTAAACAATGGAGAAGTCGATCAACGGCTCAGGCCAACCTGGATTGGCATAGTAGCTACTACAAAAAGTCTCGGCAGAATAGTTATGACGCTCTTCAATCTCCCAATTAAATGCGTCCAGCCTGTCTGAAAAAGATAGCTCCTGTCCTTGCAAAAAAACATTACTATACACTGTTTGAGGCTGAAAAATTGACGGATTTGTTGTTAAAATCCAGCCCTTGAGCTGCTCACACCTCTCCTACATCGAAACACACAATGATCATCTACAAAACGGCCTTGAATAGGCCTACAAAGAGAATAAAAAACTGCAGCCCAAAGCAACCGTGCTTTTCTTCATATTACATAAGATGCGTAGATCTGAAAAAAGTGACCCTAATGTTTGGTTTGTTGTCCAGTTGTCATGCCAAAACAAAACATGGAGTCCATTACCAATATTGACTCAGATATTGGAGAAAAAGTGCCAACTAAATAATTCATTATGCTTATAACAAAACATTATATTTCTCTAAATAGGAGAAAGTTTATGTGGTTCGGTATTGAGAAGATCATTCCAAGAGGTGAAGCCGTACGATGACTCACAAATCGAATACCAAAGTGTAACATGGTTTTCCACCCTTAATTTCCATAACCGTTTGCAAAGAAGGCTGAAATTCGCTAAGAAGAGATCAGGAATATTTAAACCTCCAAGGGATTTCATTAGAGACATGGTAGCCTAACTAACTTTGAAAATCCCACTAACATTTGAATCGCCCCACCATAAAAAGTTTCTAATCAATCTCGTTATGGTAACGTTGATCATAGATGGGAGCCTCAAAGTATAAAGAAGGTAAATCGAGAGTGATGCAAGAACCGATTTAATCAAGACTAAACGACCAGCGTAAGAAAGATAACGACCTTTCCAATTTTACAATCGATTTTTGAATTTCGTGATCAATGGATCCCAGAAAATCAAGGGAATGTGATTGAGACAGAGTGGAGCACCAGGATATGTGATTGAGAATTTTCCAACTAGACAACCAAAAGTTGTGGTGTAAGATTCCTTTAATTCCTTCGAGCAATTAATTCCAAACAATGAATATTTATCATAGTTCAATTTCAATCCCGAAATCCATTCAAAGCATTTTAGAATTCGCATGAATGGAGTAATTAAATTCAAATCTGCAAGCAAAAAGCAAAGCATATCATCTGCGAATTGAAGTAGAGAAATATCATTATGTGAAGGGGCTAATGTAAATCCCGAGAGCAGCCCCACCTGAATGCTTATGTCAAGTAGTTGCTTGAGACCTTCTGCAGCCAAATTGAAGATAAATGGAGATAGCAAGTCGCCTTGTTTAACCCCCTTATACAAATATATTGGTGTGCTCGGTTGGCCATTAATTAGAGTCAATGTGCTAGAGCCTTTTCTACAGTTGGATGACCAAGAAATCCACTTTTTGTCAAAACCCATTCTTGTTTGTACCACGTTGATAAAATTCCAAGAAACGCAATCGAAAGCTTTGTGAAAATCAAGCTTTATTAAAATACATGAACGTCATGTGCGGTGAATTTTGTTTACAATTTTCAATGCTAGAAAAGAGCAGTCATGGATGTTCCGACCTTGACAAATGCGAACTAGTTCTCAGACACCATAGAAGGTAGAATTGGTTGTAAATGCGAAGCCAAAATCTTGGCAATAATTTTGTAGATGTGAATTAATGCAATCGGCTTAAAACTGGATAAGGAAGCCACACCTTGGACTTTTAGAATCAAAACTGTGAGTGATTTTTTAATGCTAGTTGGCAGCCTTCCCGTCATATGGAAGTCATGAAGCAGGTTCATGATTTCAGGTTTTAGATCCTCCTAGAAATGCTTGTAGAAGAAAAAGTTGAAGCTGTTAGGTCCCGGTGATTTTTTTTCCCCAAAATTTTGAATGCAATTCCAAAATTCATCGACGGTAAATGGAGCCATTAAGTCTCGATTTTGGCTATCTAAAATGGTTGAAAAATTTAAATGGTGGAGTGAGAAAGGAATAATAGAGGTAGCAGTGAATAATCTTGAATAAAAGCTCCTAGCAGCATTGGTAATGTCCTCAAAGCTTGACGTAAGATGATCATCCACTTCCAATTAAAGAATCCTATTATGGCGATAGTGGGCTGATGCTAATAGATGATAGAATGCCTTGTTATTATCGCCCAAAAGGGTCCAAGAGACTCTTGCTTGTTGGTGGCGGAGGCTTTCAAAATTATTTCGGACGCAATGTAATTCCATTTTTGAAGCCTGGAATTCGACAGATTGAGCTATTGAAAGCGGTCGGGTCTCATTGCTAGAGGTGAAATCAAGTACCCGGCTTTCTTGATACTTGATACGTCGTTCAAGATTTTTGAAATGAGTATCATGCCACAGCCTGATTCTCTTCTCCAATAGCCGAAGCTTGAAGTCAATATTCTTGTGCAAATTCGCCGACATGATCTCGGACCAGCAACACTTGATAAATGGTAAAAATTCATGACTATCCCACCATAGATTGAGAGAGTGGAACGGTCTCTTTCTAGAGGATGGGGCTGTCTTAGATTGAAAGATAAGTGGAAGATGATCCGATAAAGCCAAGTCCAAGGTTGATAATGACATGGTTGGCCAAATGTCCGAGAAATTCAATGATGATAATACCCAATCAATCTGAGAGAAAGAGATCCTATTGTGCCAAGTTTAATTCCCTCCATGAAGAGGCAAGTCTATTAATTCACCGTCACGAATAAAATCTTGGAAAGACGATATGGATGGGGATGGTCTACCGCTTGATCTTTCAGAAGGGTCTGATAAGTGTATAATTACACTTAATATCATATTAATATTACACATTAAACACTATAGTTTAAGTCATTTTTACACTTCATATAAAAGATTTCACGTTGTATGTAGTTGTTTTTTATGCAAATGCAGATACTAGGTAAATCTTGGGAGTAAAATGATCAAAAGTGGAATTCTATGGAGAAAGAGTGAAAAAGGTGCGTGGAACTTAAAGATTTGGCTTAGGATCGAAGTTGTCAAAGATCGTTGAAGTTGCAAGAAGAATTCTGAAGAAAAACTCAATTCACGGTCATGACAATCTTTCGTGGTCGCGACTTGTACACTTCAGAAATAGAAGTCTGCCAATCAAAGATTCACGATCATGGCATAAATATCGCGGTCGCGACATGGATGGTTTTCTGGTATTATCTTTTTAACTACCAACTGCCAGATAAGCATGATCAACTGCCATCAACTACCAATGAAAAGAAACTTGTCTGAAGTTAACACATCATGAAAAGGTGCCTATCCATTGTTGAATAAATCAAAGCTTCTCAACTAATCATAATGAAGAGATGTAATCATTCACCAGTGGACACAACCCTTCGTTTGGATCTATAAATAGGGCTCCAAACCTTACAATTTCGTGGGTCATAGTGCATCACAGAGTGCAGAAGAAAGGGGTGAAAGATAGTGTATAATGTGTAGATAGAGAGTTCGCTACGTTCATAAGTGTTAGCGAGAAAATGTTTAAGTGATTCGAATCCTTATTTCTATCACAAGATTTCTCTATATTCTCAAGCGATTGTTGTATAAGTGTACTTGCAAATCACTTATCAATAAAAGTTTTCGTTCTTCAATATTCGTTTTTTCAATATTTGAAAAGAATAGCATCCTAGTGGAGGTTCTGTACGGGCCGAGACCAAATTCAAAGCAGATGCAGGAATTGCGGGAATTGATGACTCCCATTAAAGAGTGGATAAGGTTTGATCAACTTTAGCTTTCACTTGCATACCTTACAACTTTGCTTTGCTTTCTACTTATACTTTTTATTTCGAAGTTTATGATATGTCTGTGTCATGATGTGTATTTCGGGTTAAGTCTTATATGTTTATCAAGTTATATGTGTTAGAGTTAATTTTAAGAGTAATTTCGAGGTTAACAATATCGTGTATAATCACTGGATCTATGATATAACGCTTTTTAGTGAGCTAACATTTTTGGAATGGTAACTTGCTAAATGTGGCTATGTGAGAGTGACCCGTACTAAGCATAGTATTGATGTTATCTAGGTTTATATGTTAGTCTTAATTCATTTGCGCTAGATCTAGAAAAGTCATTTCATGTGTTGCTCTGCGACGAATAATTGAACATCTGAGAATTTAGAACTGAGTCTGTTAGATTAGTTTAGTGAATTATAACAACTTTGTTGAACTTGCATTCTTTCTCTGCTATCCTTATTTCGTAGGGAAAATCTATATATTTAGATTCTCTAATCTTTCATACTTATATTTACTCATTTTTCATTCTAACCCTTCTTTCCTAAAACTTTACCTTAT
>CATIWQ010052947.1:0-20123 GCA_949673415.1 Euphorbia schlechtendalii | reverse complement strand
TTGATCATGCTTATCTGGCGGTTGGTAGTTAAGAAGATAATACCAGAAAACAATCCATATCGTGACCGTGATATGTGATTCACGACTGTGAACCTTTGATTGGCAGATTTCTATTTCTGATGTGAACAGGTCACAATCACGAGGCATTGTCGCGACCATGAATTGAGTTTTCTTCAGAAATCTCCTTGTAACTTCACCGATCTTCGACAGTTTTGATTCTAAGCCAAATCTTCAAGTTCCATGCATCATTTTGCACCTTTTTCACTCTTTTTTCATAGAATTCCACTTTAGTTCATTTTACTCCCAAGATTTACCTAGTATTCGCATTTGCATAAAAAACAACTACATACCACGTGAAATCTTTTATATGAAGTATAAAAATGACTAAAACTATAGTGTTTATATTATAAAATTATTATGATAATAAGTGTAATTATACACTTATCAAGTCCCAGTAGAAATATAATAGCAATTGTTGAAAACTAGAACTAGGCCACTAGGCAAATGAAGGCTATATGTCCCTACATCTATTGCAGCAACCCGTGCTCCATTTCCAACTCTTAGGTCCATTTCCCTCATTGCAAGCCTCCTACTATTCCACAATCCCTGCACAGAAGTACAGATATGAATACCATAACTAGTATCAAATACCCAAGTAGACTCATAGGGAATTGTGGACAAACACTTTTGTATGAATATACCTCTAGATGTTTGAGCCACAATTGTCATTATCTGATGAGCTTGTTTCATGATAAACTTTTTCCTTCTTCAATTCTAACTTCCTCATGAGCTTTCTCTTAACTTTTAAACCTTTGAGTTTCTTCAACTTAAGGTCCTCAGCATTAGCTTGCTCTTTGAGTTTATTTCTAAACTCAATCTCATAAATCTCAAGTAAGTCTATGAGTTGGGTCAAGGTACAGTTGGGAAAACACTCCTTAAGCATCTTTTTAAAGGAACCATATTTATTGGGTAATACCCTCAACACCATTTCCCTTAAAGACTACTCACTATACTCAACTCCTAACTGTCTTAATTTCACAGAGTTGTCACGTATGTTCATAAGCAACTCTACTACTGAGTTATCTTCCCACATTTACTGTGGAACAGTTAATCCTCTAAACTTTCCACCAACTTGAGATGATGAATTATGGTTGCAAGGTCCAACCCTTTGTACACACGTGTGTACTTTGGGAGCATGTGGTCTAACATGAGTTTTGCAGCAAACTCATAGTTTCCCTTGTGCTTCTCATAATCTTTCATCTCACATGCAATTGCATTCTAGTCAGGATGTTTGGGACTTGGATTAGTTAAAACGTAATCTAGATAGTAGTTTTGAAGAAGGCTCTAATAGTCTCAAACCACTCATTGAAGTTATAAACATCATAATTTATGTCAACAAGAGAACCAATGTCAATGCGAGTATTTTCGTTAGTGATCATATTCAACCTAGAAATAAGATTGAATTTGTTTAGACATTATTATATGTGTATGCATTTAATATAAGGTCTTTAATTAAATATATAATTCCTACTATTTTCTTGACATTCAAATAGTCCCTTCTATTTAAATTCGAGAAATTTGGTCAAACCAATTTTCCTTATTAGGTAGCATCCATAGCCACTCATCATGACCCCCGCTATAGCATGTCAAGCCACAATAAGATAACCATGGTTGGAACCTGTCCATTTGCATCTCTTGCAATTTCTAATCCATTTGAGTTCTCTTTCTCGAGATGTACGTACCCAATTGTACGGCTCCTCAAATGTGTCTCCAATTTGATATTAGCTCCAATGATATGGGCATATTACCCATTTTGGTTAAGGCATTAACCCCATCTTGTCTCATGAAAAACATGTTAAGGGAAAGCATGTTGCACATGTTCTTCCATCTGTTAATAAGGTTCGTATCACGACTTATGACAAAAAGACTATCTACCACCTTAATATTGTTGTAGGAATTTTATTGGTGCCACTGGTCTCATCCTAGTCCAGGTCTTATACAATGGATATAATTATGAAAAGTAATTATTCAGAGCTACTTGGAATTATTAACTATCAGGGAACATGCTCAGGATTGGCACATCATAATCATTCCATTATGTCAAGACTCCACATAGCATGCAGAACAAACAAAGTCCATGTTTAAGTTCTTGCACCTATATAAGTTTTAATTTAACAACTTAAACCACGTTTGTAAAACTATATGCAAAATCCAATTTCCATACTAGAAATCGACTAAGTTATCAAAGTCCCTTGGGTACTCTTGAATTTAATACCGATGGAAATTTCCAAGGAGAGGCGCCTAAAAGTGAAAGAGTAGCCAATTCTAATCCTTGCCAAAATAACCATGGGCACTTCGATTCGTTGTACCATGGAAAACTATGATTTAAAGATTCCGTTCTTTGATTGAGTAAAGTAAGGGATGACCCTCAATCAAAGCATTTACACGTGAAGTAAAACATTACTAATTTATATGATAATCACCTAGACTAAGTTCGAGCAAAACCTTAATCTAGTTATCACATCTTTTTCTATAACAGGAATTGAAATATAAGTCTTGCATGGCATACTTTAATCAATTTATAGTTTATATCATTTTAACATATTATAATCAATCATGCATAGCATAAGGCAGGCTTTGATACCACTGATGGTTAATCAAGATAGTAACTGAACATGCAAATGTTGCAAGGTGGAATTTCAAAAATTAAAATTAACCTAAAGATCTCCTAAGCATGCCATGATTATATAATCTAAGTTAAATGGTTATATAGATGCTTATAGATTTATAAAAATTATAAAAGAAACCTAGCATCTAAGTTTAGAACATTACCAGTTGATGCGTGCTTCTCTTTCTTTTGGATGCGATGTTCCCTCAGAGCAATTTGACAGAACTTCATTAGCATGAGCCTCTAAATTAGGATAGCCTCTATGATTGATCCACACAGATCTTCACCGACCAAAACATCGTTGAGGTAGAACCTGTTAGTAAACAGCAGCTGCTAAACCGCTTGAAGACCAACCCAAAAATATAAACCGAAGATTCACTTGAATTAGAAAGAGCCTTCAAAAGAAATCTTCATTGTTTGGAGAAACTCGTAAAGGATCTCGCACAATGATCGAATAAAGAGATGTCGAATTTAAAGAAAAAGGTTGAGCTGAAGTGTGAAATAAAGAGGAACTAGAGGCCTATATATAGGGAAAAGGGGGAGTGTTAGATTCCCCTTAAAACACTATATGGGATGGGAATATTCCCATCCCACATGCGGGTTGGACACGCAGATCACTAGGACTTGTAGGCCAACCCGTGGCTCCCTTCCACAAGGTAAGTCCATTAGCTGGTCTTGTGGGCCTTCCCGCAAGCCCAAGCTTGCTCGCTATGTGTAAGTGTTGCCTTAGGTAGCATTTGCGGGCCTATAGCCTGCTAACTTTTTAGCTCGCAGGGCAACCACGCAGGCCCCACTCTAAACATCATGTGTTTGTTTGGGGCCCACTCATAACGGGAAAAATTCCCTTGCTCTGCTCCGTGTATTTTTCCCTATTTTCTCTTTATTCCCTTTGATTATTAATTTGGTCTAACCAATTAATAATTTTTCCAACGAATTCGACAAACAAATATTCTCGGCATAGACCCGGTCTATAGTTTCTTTACTTAGTTCGATAAAGACCTAAGGTGTGTGACCTCATAGGATCCCAAAGTATTGACCCGGTAGAGGTTTACCTAAACTTGGATTCCCATCCAGAAACCTTTAGGCTTAGTGTTCCAGACCTATATGAAACCCGATAGCTCTAGATAATCAAATGGGCTTTCTAGTAAAGGCATATGATCCCCCGATACTTGGAACGTCACGTTCTTTTGACTTGATCTAATTCTGCACTAGTAACGAATACAATACACTCCTTCCATCAAGTTAATTACCATCCAATTTATTGAGCTTGTATTAAGTGTAAACTCATGTAATAGCCTTCACTATCCTGGAATTAGACTTGTTCACGAAGAACACCACTCAACCATTATGTATCAAGATAGACTAGAAACATGTTCTATCAATCTTATACTCTGATCAGAGGTTTATGAGTGTGTTACTTCAACAAGGGGCCCTAAGGTACAACTCCCACTATATTATTACTATATCAGGAGCGATGGATCCCATCTTGACTACTCAGCTTACCAACATGTGATCATCACTATACCAGTAATCACTCGTATCATCCTGAACACCAGGGTATGGATAAGTATTACCCAAAGAATAACAACTCCTACACAAGGTAAACATTATCTTAGGTGTGATGATACTTATATAACTACTACAATAAGACATGACACCAACACTTAGATATAGTTATTTCTGAGTGTCTATCTTATAGCGGTCTCCAATGTATTACCCGAATACATTCATGTGTTAACTCAAGGTACCACCTTTAGCTCGTGAAATCAGCTACTTGGATCTATTCAAAGGAGTAAGCCTACACATGCTAGTCTGTCTGCTCCATTGATGTCTAGTCTTAATGAAACTATAACTAGGGATATTTAAACTATTCATAGTAACACGTATGTGTAGTTCTCACACCACAAAGCTCCCACTATGTCCTCGTACTTTTACGCTATGAATTAGTCACGGACTTTGTCTCATCAATGCACATATACATATTTAATACTATACATAAATGATACCAGCGAGATACATAAATTAATTTAAAGCACTAATAAGTAACAAAGATTCCTTAATTATTATTAATAATAATCCAAAATCGTTTGTAAATTATAGCTTATAAAGATATATCACCCTAATTGCCTCTAAGGCATACGTCATGTCTAACAGAATCATCATAGACCAATTTAATTTCTTACCTTCTACCATGTGGTAGACCACACACCTCTCGAAGTAGGTGCTGTCTTTGGTAGCAACAACTTCACTACTAACTCATAGCAGGCTCTCACTACCCAGCTCATTCCACAAGTAGCTATCTCTCTTGAACCATAGTCCACTAGCAGTTCCTAATCTTCACGGATTGCCACTGCTTCCTCGTCTTCCAATATCCTGAGCTAAGTACCTATACAAGGTATATTCAAGATGCTTCCAACTAGTCTTGAGCATATAAAGTGTGAGTTTCCCTCTATTTCCACCATGAGAATGTCACTGAACCCTTGAATGGTGTAGATATTCTAGAAAAAGCTCCTGACCAAGCCTACAATAGTTTGTCCTTCTAGTTGCAGAAATTGACTAAGTTTTTGCTTCTTGATGATCATATGAAGGATCTTGTTCCTTATCAAGCCTTGATAATCAACTTCGTAGATTGGGCCAAAGCCCATATTAGAGCCCGAGTTCACCTTGGGTGAAGACCATTCCAGCAGGAAGAGTGATCTTCTCTTGTTTGCCTTCAGCATTCACATAAATGCTTCTCTTGGAGTTTCTTTGAAGAATAAAGGTGGATTTGACCAATTTAGAAGAAAAGGGAATTTGAGAGAAAGAGAGTTAGGGTTCTTTTGTAGATTGAAAATGATTGAGATTTCAAAGATGCAAGTAACTTCTCTCTCTTTCAAACTTCAATTTCTCTGTCTTGCATAGATACGTGGCGCTCTCACAATGAACGATTAAAATAATGTTGAGACTAACACTTGATAAATTGCCTTAGTAAAACGATGAGTTTAACAACAGACGGTTCCAATTCAAAAACACGTCTTTTGAAAAATAGTGTGGGTTTTTTATTTTTAACCATGAAATTATATCTCACAACGTTACTTAAAAGTGTAAATGGTGTTACACATGTGTTACCTCATTTGGCTGAGTTGAAATTTGATCTTCAACACTTAGCCAATTTTCTTGATTTTTCCTTCATATGCGATTCGCCATTCCGATAAGCTACCTTAGAACATTGAACTACTCCTTGGCCAAATGTTTGATGAATATGTCAGCTTGCTATTCCTCAGATGGAGCATACTCTAGTTTGACATCCCCCTTAACACATGATCCCTTATAAAGTGATGTCTTATATTGACATGCTTCATCCTGCCATGCTAAATTAGATTCTTGGATAGGTCAATTGCGCTTTTGTTATCACACATAACGTTGAGGCATTTAGACTTTATACCATAATCTTCCAGTTACTACTTAATCCATAGTAGTTTTGCTATGCAACTTCTAGCTACCATGTACTCAATGCAACAGAAGTTTGCTGCTTACTATACCAAGAGAAGAGACAAGGCATTCTCCAAGAAATGGCATCCTCCTGTGGTGTTTTTCCTATCGAGCTTGTCTCTACCATAATCAGCATCTATGAATCCTCTTAGGGTGAAATCTGTACTGTTAGGATACCACAGACTTGCATCAAGAGAACCTTGCAAATACTAGAGAAATCTCTTGACAGTTGCTAGATAAGATTCTCTAGAGTCAGCTTGATAACGAGCATAGTAGCACACAACATATTAGATGTTAGGCCTACTAGTTGTAAGGTAAAGAAGAGAACTGATGATTCCTCTGTAGAATTTAATATCTACTAGTTTACCAGCTTCATCCTTACTTAAGATAGTATCAGTGGCCATGGGAGTGAACATTGGCTTCGAATGTTCCATATCAAACTTCTTCAGAACTTCTTTGGCATACTTTGCTTGACTGATGAAGATATCATCTCACTATGCTTGATTTGAAGTCCGAGGAAAAAGTTGAGCTCTCCCATCATTGACATTTCAAACTCGCTTTTCATCTCTTGCTGAACTCTTTGCACAGCTTCTCATCAATCGCTCCAAAAATGATGTCATTAACATAGATTTGGACTAGCAACACATCTTCTCTTCTTTTTCGGATAAACAAAGTCGTTTTACATTCCCTCTTTCATAGCCTTTACTGATAAGGAAATTGATCAGCCTCTCATACCAAACTCTTGGAGCTTGCTTCAATCCGTAGAGAAATTTCTTCAGTTTGAAGACATGCTCAGGATTCTTTGGATCTTCAAAACCTGGTCATTGGCGAACATAGACTTCCTCTTGAATGAATCCATTCAAGAATGTGCTTTTGGCATCCATTTGAAATATCTTAAAGTTCGTATGGGATGCGAAAGCACCCAGGATTCAAATAGCTTCAAGTCAAGATACAACTGCAAGAGCACAAGTTTCATCATAATCGATGCCTTCTTGCTGATTGTATCCTTGAGAAACAAGCCTGGCCTTGTTCCTAACAACAATGCCATCTTCATCAAGCTTGTTCTTGAAAACCCATTTGGTGTCGATGATTGAATTTCCTTTAGGCTTTGGAATTAGATCCCAAACATCATTACTCTTGAACTGATCCAGCTCCTCTTCCATCGTGATCATCAAATAACCATCTCCTTCAACATCTTTGAACTTCTTGGGTTTAATCAATGAGATGAAAGCTAGATGGCTCATCATCCTACTCAGCTGACCTCACTTCATCACTAGATTATGAACATCATTACCCATGTTGTCAAGCGGATGGTTACGATGAGTTCTAATCTCTCTTGGCAAATTTGGATCTATAGTTGGAGGATCTGCAATTAGTTGTTGAGGTTGAGGTTGATCTTCACCATTGTTGAAGTTGATAGATAGATTATCGTCTTCCTTGACTCTCTCAACTTCAGGTTCTTGTACTAGGTTGGGCAGCACAGAGAGTGGCATGCTGAGTGGATTTTCTTATTGAGTTACTCCTTCATCTTCATCAGATGGACGTCTATCTGCATTGTTAGTTTCATCAAAATCTACATGCATAGACTCCTTTAATAGGCTGGTTCTTTTGACATAAATTTTATATGTCCTGTTGTTAGTTGAGTATCCTAGAAAGATACCTTCATTAGGCTTTGGATCAAACTTACCTAGCTGCTCCTTGGTGTTAAGAATAAAACACCTACAGCCAAATGATCTGAGATGACCAATCTTATGCTTGCACCCTCACCAAAGCTCCTAGGGTGTCTTTTTAAGAATTGGGCTAATTAAAACCCGATTTAAGATATAATAGGCTGTGTTAACAACTTCTCACCAAAAGTACTTTGGTAGATTGTTATCACTCAACATGGATCAGGCCATCTCAACTATGGTTATGTTCTTCCTTTCTATAGTAGAAAAGTTGTGGTCAATACCATGTGCTGAACAAAATTCTTTGAAATGAAAGTTCTCGAATTCACGGCCATGATCACTTCAGATTCTACTGATTTTATTTCCTATTTCGTTCATTATCTGATTACTGAGTTTGATAAAAGATTCATATATTTCATTTTTTCTACTTAGTAAGACTATCAAAGTGAATCTAATGAAGGCATCCACAACCACCAACGAAAATCTCTTACGACGCATACTCATAGGCTAAACTGGGCTGAAAAGATCTAGGTGGAGGAGCTCCAATGGTCGCTTAGTTACTACGTGATTAACTGACCTAAATGATTTCTTAACCTACTTATCGAGCTAGCAAGCTGAGCAAATTTTATCCTTCTCGAAGCTAATACTGGGTAAACCTACAACTAGTTTCTTTTTGGCGAGTTTGGACAGAATTTTCATATTTATATGGCCCAACCTTTTGTGCCAACGCCATGAATTATCCTCCTTAGATACAAGATAAACATTAGTGGAGCCAGGGATAAATCAATCATATACACATTATTGATTCTAGGAGCAAAGAGTATACTTGAGTCAGTCTTACAATCAATAACTGAGCAACCTGTTGAATCGAGTGTAACCTTTCTACCATTTTAACAAAGTTGGACTACACCGAGTAAGTTGAACTTGAGTCCTTTAACCAGAGAAACCTCTTTAATTGATGGAGAGACAGCAACAGTGCTATTGCCCGTAATCTTACCTTTTTGGTTATCTTTGAAACTGACACTTCCATTTCTTTTGAGCTCTAATGAGATGAAATGGCTTTCATCTCCCATCATATGCCTTAAGCTTCCGCTACTGAAATACCACATTCTAGTGTCATCAACGGGTCTAAGGCTGATTTGCAAAATAGTTACATTTTCTTAGGTACCCATGCTTTCAAGTTGGGTCCTCCCTTGTTACCAGTGCTTAAGTTAGTCGAGTCGTACTCATCATAATAACCATTTTTATGCCTATAGAAGACTGTAGAATTTCTAGCTTTGCCACAAAAACCACACACCATTTTTGCTTAAGGCTAGCTCGCTTTCTTCTTTTTAGAGGAATTCTTCCTCTAAGAATTGCGAGTTTGGTTACACAAAGTTTGACTATTAGCTAGAGGAGGAACTTGTTTCTCCTTTAAAGTTGTTATCTCAGCAGTCAACTCATTTAATCGTTTAGTGAGCTTGTTGTTATGACATTCATGATACTCAGCTTTTTCTTAAAGAAAGCGAATATCAAGAGATTATGAAGTGATGATGTCTTCTTGGTCTTTACTTCTCCTCGCTAACTCCTTGATGTTTTTCCCTTATTTAATAGTCAGTTTCATAACATTAAAGAGTACCCTGGTGAACTCTTCAATAGATTAAGGGATTTCAAGATGTACCTCAACTTCAGAGGATTTCCCCTTGCCGTGCTCAGCTTCAGAGTCAGCAGTGGATTGATTACTCTTAGAAGCAAATGTTGAGCTCTCGCACCTTTCACTCTCGATCGCCATTAACCATAGGTTGGCGGAATCTTTTACTTCTTTATCATATGATGAAGATTCTTCAAAATCAGTCTAGGTAGCAGCAAGTGCCTCATTTTTCTTTGCAAACCTCTTCTTATATCTATTCTTCTTGGTCTTTGGATAGGATGATTGAATATGGCCTCTTTCACCACAACCAAAGCACTTGATATCTTTATTATGTTCTTTCTTGAGTCCTTCCTCAACTCCATGCCAACACTGAGTTGACTTGTTTTTAACGAGAAATTTCTTCTTGTTGAACTTCTTATCCTTCTTCATGAAGTGTTTAAAATGCTTGGTCAGAAGGGCCATTTTCTCATCAGAATCGCAGCTAGTGGTTTCCTTAGAGAAATCAGCTTTCAGGACAATGGCTTTGCTCTCTCTCTCCTTGCCTTTACTCCTGTTGGAGTCATCAGTATATTTCCTTAGGGACATTTTATGAGTTAGCAAGGTTCCTATCAACTCATCATAATTGTAGGTCTTAAGATCATGACCCTCCTTGATCGCGATCTTCTTGGCATCCCATTTTAAGGTAAGAATGCGAAGAATCTTCTTCACCATCTCTTCCTTAGTGAACTTCTTGCCTAATCTCTTCAATTCATTAATGATATTAATGAACCTGGTATTCATGGCCTGAATACCCTCACTAGCGCCCTTCTGGAACATCTCATACTCTCTTAGCATGAGATTGATCTTCGACTCCTTGACATTATCAGTCCCCTCGTAGGTAATCTCCAACTTCTTCCAGATTTCTTCTTATGTCTCGCAACCTAAGACCTCATTAAACTCTACGATCTAATGCACATTATAAGTAATTAATAACTATGGTGTTCTCTTTGAGAAGCCTTAAGTTAGCATCATCATAATCCTCCGGGTTAATTGGAACACCTTCCCCATTCCTTACTATAGTAGGAATTATGGGGCCAAGCTCTATAGCGAGTCATGCTTGTATGCTTTGTGATTGGATGAAGTTTTTCATGTGATTTTTCCAAAAAGTGTAATGATTACCGTCACACAATGGTGGCCTGGTTACAAACATTCTTTCTTTAAGGAAAACTGCCTATCCTAAGCTGGAACTGAAACTATAATAAGCCATTTTATATCTTTAACTCAAAGATGATTAGTCTAAAAGCTGAGCATTACTCTGATACCACTTGTTGATCCTAAATGGCTTAATATAAACAGTAGAGTAGGGTGAATGCATTTCTTGGTTCTTTTTAAGATTTATAAAATTCTTTTACCAAGTTCAATTTTTAGATGCGTGTTGAGTGAAAACTGCATTGTGTTGAGTCTAAAAACTATAAACTGCTCAGCTTTGCTGGCATAGTTTATCTTCAATCGTTGTTGAGTACTTTAATCAGCTCGGATTGGTTTCCAAGCAATACTAAGAAAAACGAGAGAAAGATGGATGAGATAAACATAGTAAAGACAAGCGAATAAGGTTAGAATGTTAACACCTGAGATTTATCCTAGTTCGGCCCCTAGCCTACCTCTAGTCCCCAGATTCTTTTCCAAGCTTTAATCCACTAGTGTTTCCTTCCTTCCTTAGGTGGAGAAGCCTTTACAATGGGTAGACAAGATTACAGAATGTATCTTCCTTTTTAACTACCTCTCAAACATAGTTTAGGTACCCTTCCTAAACTGTCACTCAGATTTCTTAAGAGAAAATATGAACATTGGAATTCAACTTATAAAAATTTTGGATCCTTTACAATGTTAAATCTAAAGTGCTATCGCTCTATTACAAATAGATTTCTACGATTTGCGTTTGCTCGATTACTTGATTTAGAATTTCTAAAAGCTGTGAGTGATTGAACAAAGTTTCACATCTTTAAGAAATTCGAGGTGATTCACTAAGCTTGAACATCTACTTTAGTCTTTTATTTATAGTTGAAGGTCTTGGAAGTAGCAGTTGTAAACTTCTCGTCCTGATGGCATCCTCAATATCTCTTCTCTTCAAATCTTTCGAATTTGCCTGTTTGAAATAAATTCTAGGATGTTTAGAGATAAAGATTCCAAACCTTGAAGTGTGAGATTAATCAGTTAATCCAATGCGTTGAAAACTCATTTATCTTCAAGCAATTCGTTTTGATAGAGAGGAGTGAGGGATGCAATGTGGATTTATATGAATGGTTGACTTACTAACATTGTAGAGTTGCGCGGAGACATTGAAAAACGACACATGTTAGAGGATTCCTTTTATCTTGGACTTTATTGAGGATTCTCCAACATTTCATACGGACACCTTTTTATTTGTGAGGACCACTTACATATCTTTTTTAATTTCAACGCCTTTTCTCTTGAAAAGCATCAAAGAGAATAGTATATCTCTCACAGAAACCATTAAACGCACATGTCATTATTTTCTCTAAGTGTTAAAACTACTCACCTTTTATACATTAAAGCTAACTTAGCTTTGCTGAGTCTATATCTTTATAAACTATTTAATATTAGGCTGACTCAGCTTTTCTTACTCTAAGTCATAACTTAATTAATATCTCGGTAAACTAAGTTATTTTCCCTTAAACATCCTCAAATAAACTTCATTAATCAAGAGTCTACTTAGTACTTAATTAATTTCACTATCCTAGTTAGTTTGTTTTTTCCAAAACATTTTAAGTATTGTGAGTTACTATTAACTTGGGTTCAATAATATAGCCTCCTCCAGCTCCTTTACTTCTCACTTTAGCTCAGCCTTCCTTTTATGTTTTGACATCTTTTCTTCCCAAGCTTTTTGTGAAATCCTCCACGAGTTTCTCCAACGTTGCAAGAATTCTTTTGAAGGCTTATTTAATTTAAAGAGAGCTTTCTTAGTAATATTTTCGGGTTGGCCTTTGAGTGGTCTAGCAGATGTTGTCTACCAACAAGTTCTTCCTCAATGGGAGGTTTTGGTTGGTGAATATCTGTGTGGATCAATCGTAGAGGCTGTCCTAGATTGGAAGCTAGTGCTAATGGAGTTCTACCAAATTTCTCTAAGGGAACGCCACACCAAAGGAAGGCAAGCATCAACTGGTAATGCTCTTTACTTAGATGCTAGGTTTCTTTTAATAAGTTTTATAAACCTATAAGCATCTATGGAACATTTCAACTTAAATGTGATTAATCATGGCATGCTTATGAGATCTTTTAGGGTTAATTTTAGGTTTTAAAATTCCGCCTTACAAGTTTGCATGTTCAATTATTATCTTAATTAACTAACAGTTAGCACCGTTTATATTACTCTAGTTAAACTCGTCATAATAACCATTTTTATCCTACACATGATAGTAGCTTGTCTAGCTTTTCCACAAAAACTGCACATTATTTTTTGTTTGGGCTATCTCGCTTTCCTCTTTGGAAAAGCTTTCTTTTCCTTAATAGAGCTATAATTTTGGTTACTCAGAGCTGAGGTGTTGGTTGGAGGAGGTACCCGTACTTCTTTCAAAGTTGTTAAATCAACAATCAACTCATATAATTACTTAATGAACTTCCAATTATGCCCCACAAGATACTTAGCTTTTTCTTGGAAAAAGCAAATATTAAGGGATGAGGAAGCAACAATGTCTTCCAAATCCTCACATCTCCTCACTTGCTCTTTGATGTTTTTCCCTGACTTATTTATCAGCTTCATGACATCAAAGAATACATGGGTGAATTCTTCCATGGATAAAGGAAGTTCAAGATGTACCTCTGCTTAAGGATTCTTCCCTTTATTCCTCTCATCATTTTGGTTAGTAGTGGAATTGTTGACATTTGAGTTTGATGCTGAGCTTTCACCTCTATCTCCATCAATCTCCATCAAGAAAAGGTTGGCTGAATCTTGTGCTTCTTCATCAAATGAGGAAGATTCTTTAGAGTCTCCCCATGTGGCCGCGAAAGCCTCGTACTTCTTACTAATCTTCTTTTTGAATCTATCCTTTTTGGATTTAGGACCAGGTGATTAGATATGACCTTTCTCTCCATAACCAAAGAACTTGATATCTTTGTTGTACTCCTTCTTTGGTCCTTCCTCAATATCCATCTTGCGCTAAGTTGATTTCATCTTGCTGGAAAAACTTCTTCTTGTATTTCTCATCTTTCTGCATGAAGCTCTTGAACTTTTAATTTGACAGTGTCATTTGTTCATTCAAGTCTTCCTCGGTGCATTCATTGAATGAATCAGCCTTGAGCACTGTTGCTCTGCTTTCCTTCTCCTTTCCCTTGCTTTTCTTCATATCATCATCATATTTCCTCAAGGAAATTTCTGGAGTCAGCAAAGTGCCTATAAGCTCATCATAGCTATAGGTCTTAAGATCATGAGCTTCCTCGATTACGCTCTTCTTAGCATCTCACTCCTTGTTGAGACTCCTTAGAATTTTCTTCACCATTTTTTCCCTTGTGAAGTTCTTGTAAAATCTCTTCAACTTGTTAATAATGTTAACGAACCAGATATTCATGGTTTGAATACCTTCATTAGTGCCCATTTGGAATAGCTCATATTTTCTAATCATTAAGTTAATCTTCATCTCATTTACTTTTTCAGTCCCCTCTTAGGTGACTTCAAGCTTCCTCCATATCCTTTGCGCAATCTCGCATCCTGAAACCCTGTTAAACTCAAACAGGTCTAATGCAAAGTGTACGTAATTAATGGTTATAACATGCTCCTTGAAAAGCTTAAGGTCAGCATCATCATAATCTTCAAGATTAACAAGAACTCGCTGCCCATTCCTCATAATAATAATAATACGCGAGCCAAGATTGATGGCTAACTATGCTTGCATCCTTTGAGATTGAATGAAATATTTCATGTGATTTTTCCAGAAAGAGTAGTGTTGGCCATAAAAATAGTGGAGATCTGGTTACAAACATTCCTTCCTTGAGGAGTGTTATCTGTTTATGACCAGGAATATAAGAAGAATTGTTATAAGTCATTTAAATATTTACACTCAAGATTGTGAAGTCTTAAGCTGATCAACTACTCTGATACCACTTGTTGTTCCTTATAGCTTATGGAATCGATCAGAGGGGTGAATACCGATTAACTTGTTTTTTATAATTTAAAAATTCTTTGCCAGGTTGAGTTAATGTATGCTAAGAAGGATTACACTCGAGATTTTATCTTAGTTCATCCACTTAGCCTATCTCTAGTCCCCGGATTCTTTTCTGAGCTTAAATCCACTAGTGTTCACTCCTTTAACCATGCGGAGAAGACTTTGACAACAAGTAGGATTACAAGCGAGTACCTTCCAAGCTATGCTACCTCTCAAAAATTTTGAGTACCCTTCTCAAACTGCTATCACTTAGTTTTGAATAGAATGATTAGAACAAGAACTCAACTTATAAAATGTTGGTTCTTTTACAATAACTGACTTGGCTAGATTCTAAGTCTAATGAGTTTCTCTCTAAAACAAACTGAATATGAATTGGTTGTTTGCTTTTTGTGATTTTCTTGATTGGAGCTCGAAGGAATTGATTGCTTCAACAAAGTTTCAGCTCTTTAGAAATTCAAGTGATTCACCAAGTTGAAGACGACTACTTCTGCCTCGATTTGCACTTGTAAACTTTGGGAAGTAGTTGTTGCAACTTTTCATCTTCACTTTGGGTTGAATATCTCTTCTCTTCACTTCTTCAAAATCTTCCTATTTGAGACAGTTTGAAACCGTTTAGAGACAAGATTTCGAACGTTGAGGGCTGTATTAATCTGTTGACTAATTTCTCGTTGAGGTCTCTTATTATCAAATAAATTTGCTAAGAGTAGGCGTGCGAGATGCAACATGGAGGATTTTGATTGAATCCTTTAGCTGACGTAGCAGTGGCGCGGCGATGCTGAAAAACAACTCAATGTCTAATGATTCATTTTGACTTGGACTCTAGTAAATACATGCAACATTCCATATTGACACCTTGTCGTTGTGAGGGCCACTTGAATATTCTTTTGTTTTCAGCGCCAAATCTTGTTTGAAACTTGAAACACATCAAACAAGAATATTTTATTTTAACAAAAAAGTTAAAAATCCAACTCAAAATCGCATAAGACACTTAGCTTACGCTGAGTTATATCACATAAACTTTGAAGCTAATTAACTCTGCACAACAACTTTCGCAACATGAAGTCTTAACTTAATTGAACCTATGTCATGCTGAGTTATTTCTTATCAAAACAACATCTAGCTGATTACTTAATTAAGAGTCTACTTAGTATCTAATTAATTTCACTATTCTTAGTAATTTGTTATCTCCAAAATTTAAATACTATGGAGTACTATTAAGTTGGGTTCGACATGAGTAATTGAGTATATTAAGAATTATGACTTAGTATTAGAACATAATTTTTTAGAAAAATAGAGCATGAAATTATTCCGAACGGAATAAATATAAAGGATCAAGGTAAAGTAAGATGTATAACCAGAATATGAATCTAAAACAATGAATAAAAAACAAAGAAAAAGAACTAAACACTATAAAAATATTATTAAAAACAACAATAATTGAATCCCAAATAAACTATATATGAATAATAGAAGAACTAGAAAAACCAAATAAATGAAATCCAATAATTAAAAAAGGCTTGATGCATCTTGAACCCCCTGAATTAGTCCCTAAACTCTGGATTTCCCCCTGAACTTTGAAATGTTCTTAATGCTCCCTTGAACTTGTCTAAAGGTTCTCAATTTCCCCCTGAACTTGTCCCTAAACTTCGGATTCCCCCCTTAACTTTGAAATGTTCTCAATGCCCCCTTGAACTTGTCCAAACGTTCTCCAACACCCCCCTTAATACAACATGACAAGTTGCGTTAGTGAGCGCGTGAATGAAAAAAAAACTATTTAAAAAAATTAAAAAAGAAATAGATATCCTAATGTTAATATTCTAACGTTACAAAAGTTCAAATCTCTAAATCGTTCTTCATCTATTTAACACCCGAATCAGATTTCTCTTTCCAAATTGAAAACTTTTGGACAAGTTCATGGGGAAATTGAGAACTTTTAGACAAGTTCAAGGAGGCATTGAGAACATTTCAAAGTTCAGGGGGGAATCTGGAGTTTAGAGACAAGTTCATGGGAAAATTGAGAACTTTTAAACAAGTTCAGGGAGACATTGAGAACATTTCAAAATTCAGAAGGGAATCCGGAATTTAAGGACAAGTTCAAGGGGTTCAAGATGCATTAGGCCTATATGTAATATGCATATATGTATGTGTATATATGTAATATGCATATATGTATGTGTGTGTGTGTGTATATATGTATATGTATGTGTGTGTGTGTGTGTATGTATATGTATATATATGTATGTATGCATGTATATTAGAATGCAGACTTACCTGATATACCACCTAATTTTCTTTAAATAAATAAACGACATTAAAGACTAGTTTGGCTAGCGATTGTTTATTGTTGCGGTTATTGTTTATTGTTATTCATAATATTTTGTTTCAAAACAAGAAAGATTATATAGCTAGTAATTATAACAAAATACTTTAAACTCACATATGTTGGAAAAAAAATGACAAATGTAAGCAGTTGTTGTTAAGGCACTCTCAAACACCTACTCATTCATATTATTTAACTTTTGTTTAGAATTGCATAAATCATTTCAATTTTCAAAAAAAATAATCATTCATTTCCAACCAACCGATTATGTCAAACAAAGAAGTAGCATTTTTTTGTTGCAAGTAAGAAAGAACGGGGAAAAAGACTAAACGTAAATTATACAAGAATAGCTTTTTGATATAATATATGATATTGATACATTATTTGTCTAAATATATATTTTGTAGAATGCAGAGTTACCACTTAATTTTCTCTGAACAAATAAACAACCTTAAAAGGCTAGTTTGATTTAATTAGTTTTTGATTATTGTTTGTTGTTGAGATTTTTGTTTATTGTCATTTAAAAATTTTTATTTTCAAAACAAAAGATGTTTAATAATTATAATCAAATATTCAAAACTCTTGTTTGATGCAAAAAGATTGAAAAAATGAGCAGTCGTTGAAGAAGTCTCGAACACCTGCTCATTCAAATTGATGGCCTTATATATGAAAACTATACTGTTTCAACATTTTAGAATATAGACATCCTTATAAACTCTATATTTTAAATATACCGATTTCCTTAAAAAAATTCCAAACATCTCTTTCTTTCATTTATTCATCTCTCTTTTTATTTTTTGTTTGGGAAAAGAAGTCCAATATTACTGCAAGAAATCACTCAATATGTTTTGGTGACAACTTTTTATTCTTGTACCTGATATTTTTTTTACAACTGCTGTTTGTAACCTAAAATTATTTGATTTTTCACCGCTCGATTGCAGATATGTGACCTCTATGATCTTAGCTTCAATCTCAACCGTTAGGTTGAGAGCTTTTGTCACATCAATTTTTCTTTTTTTAGTGAAAGAAGTTTTGATTTGATCTCTGATCATCTCCATCCATTTTGTGTGGATGTGTTGATTAAACCAAGTCCAATAATAATACAATCGATGGACATAGTGTCAAGGTCTGCTTACGAGGATGGACTCAGTATCCAATGATGTGATTTGAGATGAGATCCCATGGGAATTGAATTCACCAAATTGGTGGATTCTCGTTCCCATTTTAATTACCTTCTTTTCTTTTTTTACTAAATCTACTAACTTTTCAATTTTATTATATAAGGGTATATTTGTAATTACATTGTAATTTCTTTTAAACATTCATCCATTCTTCCCAAACATCAAAATTTATCATATTTCTTTTAAATTTTATCCCTCACTTTCTTTTCTCTTACCTTATTTTCCTTTAGATTTTCTAAACACTTGCTCCTAAACAGAGTCTTATGGTGAAAAAGTAGTAAGTACCGAATTTCAAGGTAGCACGAAAATTTCTTAACACTAACGTATACCCCTCAAAAACCTAAAAAATCATGAAAATCATGTTATTTTTTAGGATAAACTTAAAAAAAATACCATATGTTTTGATTGCAAAAAAGTCATCGTGGAATTTTGTTTTGCAAGAGGATGTCTGTGATTTCAAAAGTTTGCAAAAACATGATTTTCAATTTAAAATCATGTAATAAAAAAGGGTTATCTTATTCATTTTGAACTAACATTTTGCAATATAATTAATAAAAATATAATACACCTTGGTTATAAATTTTTAAATTTTTATAAAAGTAAAAATATTTTTTAATTAAAATGTGATGACAACTATACAAAAAAATTTGTGAAAATTACTCCAATTTTAATTTATAATTCTTAGAATATATAATTAAATTATAGGAATGTTTAGTTGATTGAAATAATATTTTTAATGAAAAAATATTTTATATCATTTATTTGTTACTATTAAAATCATAGACATCCTTTTATGAAATGATAAAATCATGGGAAATTGTCAATTTTGGTCTGTTTTATCACCAGTGTTTCGGCCCAAGTTTTGGCCCATTACATTTTTGTTTCAAAACTAATCAAAATTTTTTTTCCTTACGTTCCGTTTGTCTTTCTTTCCTCTGTACGTGCTTCCTAAACAAACTCTTCACGTTCTCCATAACTGACTTACTTTTCCATTATCATCCTCTTCATTCCTTTCTCTCTTTCTATCTTTCTTCTGCAATTTTACTTGTTTTTCCATGCAATTTGAAGTTTTAACCTAATATCGGTATTTTTCTTGTTGATTTTCTCCTTCCGACGGTAAGCATTTTTTTATTTTTGTTCATCTTCTATTTTTTGTTCTTCTCTACATACATATGTCCCTTCTATTTGTTTTATCGTTTTTCATTTATGTTTTCTTATTGTTGATTATAGATATGGCACCTAAAAAAGCTTTGTCCCAGTCAAAAAGTCCTGCTGTTTCAAAGAAAGCTTCTAAATCAGTGAAGTCTGCTTCAAATCCTTCCAATGCTGGATCGTCCAATGAAATGGGGGAGGCACCTGCACTTGAGGTATTTTTTGTGTTTTCAATTCAATTTGTACTTTAGATCTGTTATATATCTGTTATTTTTATATTGTTTTTGTGCTTGTTGTTACAAATTTTGTTGTTGTTAGCTTCTTTCTTTTCTATAACATGATTTAAGTTATCTTTAGTTACAATTAAGGTCTAATATAGTATTTATCTGGTGCCAAATTATTTCGTTGTGAACTGATATTTTGTAGTGTACTCGTATTTATCTAGTTTTTATTGTTTTTTATAGTTTTAAACCTGTATTTGAAAAATCCTTGCTTATATATGGTAGTGGACTGGTTTTTATCTAGTTTTTATGTATATGTTTGTTTTATCTCTAGTGTTGAACTTGTATTTTAAAAATCCTTGCTGATATCTGGTAGTGGACTGGTATTTATCTAGTTTTTATGTACATGTTTGTTTTATCTCTAGTGTTAAACTTGTATTTTAAAAATCCTTGCTGATATCTGGTAGTGGACTGGTATTTATCTAGTTTTTATGTATATCTTTGGTTTTTTCATAGTGTTAAACTTGTATTTTAAAAAATCCTTGTTGATATCTAGTAGTGGACTGGTTTTTATCTAGTTTTTATGTATAAGTTTGTTTTATCTCTAGTGTTAAACTTGTTTTTTAAAAATCCTTGCTGATATCTGGTAGTGGA